>CANNZV010005638.1:0-25111 GCA_947561585.1 Caprella mutica | reverse complement strand
ATAATTAGCATTGACAATTGAATATTACTTAAGATATATCCTAAATAGTATATTAATAAAATAACTACTGATATGAAATAAAGAGATATATTGTTAATACTGCATGCAGAGAATTAATGAAATATAGATAGGAAAATATTTACCCTTAGTATCCGTTAGAAGAATGTATAGGGGGGTTAATTGAATCTGTTGTCACATTGTCTTTGAATTCAGATACATTATTATTATTGAAAAATCTTGAAAATATATGTAATTAAAAGATACGGTTCTCAACTTCAAATTGGAACATTATGTTGATATTTGGCATATGTGAGGGTAATAATGTGCATAGTGTCTTAAAACAAAGGGCTTGTATTCGCGGGTAAAGAAATATATGAACTTTGATGCCACACAGGTTTGATGATAAAAGTGGTCTCGAAAAAAGTACCGTACGTAAACATATAAAACGGATACAAGTTTTGTGATTATTTCACGGTAACTAAAAAAAAACATCAGAATTATAATCCAGAAGAGGTTATTAGAAGCAATTGGTTCTGCAATTCAACATATCCCATTTTAGGGTAAGTTCCATGTTATCGCACGGTTCCATATTTTTGAACACGAAAAAATTTCTGTATAATTATAATAATTATTAGGTAGTTAATATAACTACGATTGATATTAGCACATATATTTGTTGATTGTATAATTAATGCTTCATAATTAATTTCTGAATATATAGTTAAGTATGAAATATATTTGTAGTGGAATAGCTATGATCACTACAGTTTTTACTAGTTAGATTAATTATTACGTAGGTAATTATTTTATTGTGAAATTCGGAATTAATTTCAAAAGAAGCAGCGTCAAGGTAGAATATTAGGGGATCTATTTAAGCTACCTATAAAATTTGTTAACTATTGCATCATATTACCTGCCTAATTAGAAACCGTGGTATCTATAACTATATAGAGAAATTCGTAGGTGATGAAAATATATAACTCATTAATATACTACAATGAGAAATCACGGTGTGTATTTCAGACGTTGGGTAGCGATTACGAGCGAGCAGAAATGAGTATAAAATGGTTAAATATGATATCATTTGGACCAAATATATACCTAAATTACATAACTAGGATTATTTCTCAATAAAATTATATTATATAATCACTAACTAAAATTACTTTAGTCTCTCCTTAAAGTATTCTCTATGAAATATCTTATAAAGAAAACTAATTTTCAGCATATACTCTTGTAAAATGTCTGTCTCATTTTCATACGTTTTATAACGATTACGGGACGAAACGAGTGTAAAATGGTTAAATATGATATCATTTAGACCATATATCGACCATTTGTATAACTAAATTACATAAATAGGAATATTTCGCAATAAAACAACTCCGTTCCGGTAATTCATGCTCCGTTCCGGTAATTCATGTCCCGTTCCGGTAATTCATGCTCCGTTCCGGTAATTGTATGGACCCCTAATGGTGGGTAATTTTTTCTACTGCTAGTTTCTTTTAGTCAGATATATATTTATATTTTTAAATGAAAAGTTTTTTATAGATGAGCAGAGGAAGTACCTTTCAGCTGTTTTTAGGATGTTTTTATTTTTGTACTTTGAAGAATAAACTTTTTACTTTTCCTTTTTTAATTGAAGGACAAATTTTTTTTTGATTGAATTCCAAGATAGTGTGTGGCTAGCTGAGGTACCAGGCAATGATGAGATTATAGTCATTCATATGAAGGGAGGCCGTTATGAATGGCCGTTGATCTTCTATGACTACTCTGAGTCTGAGTCTGAGCAATTCACAAAAGTTGCAAGCCAACTACTACTACCAAATTAGGATCTATTTATATTAAGTATTAGCTAACTGTTATAATTAAATAGATCCTTTGATAAATCGACACGAATTAGCCTTGTTGGGATGACCGTGGTGTGTTATTAAATTCAATAGCTAAATTGTAATGAAAAGGTTTAATTACTTTAAATTAACGTTAGTACAACTACCTACAGACTACAGTACACTAGTCTAACTGTCACTAAGTCTCTAACAAAGTAATAATATGGAATAATACCAGTCTGCTGAATTTGCGAATTTTTTAACATTATCTGTGCAAACAATCCTTAATTTCCTCCTGAGTGTTATTTAGGGAAATTAGGGTCATACCGTCATGCAATGATACAGGTAAATTGCGACCCTTTAATTTTTCCAGTCTGCAGAATATGTGAGATATTTGGGATATTCTCTCCGAACAATTTTGAATTAATTCCTATATTTACATTAATTTTGCTACGAACACTTCTGAATTAATCTCTATATTTATTATTTACATTGATTTTGCTACGAACAGAATAAGAGATCTCTACGAACACTTTACCAGTTTCTGCAGACTGGTAATTTTTAATTGCGGCCCCCTCGGGCCTCGGCCTCTGAAACATTTAAACCAAAATTACATTAAAATGGCATAGGGTAAGGGCTGTATAATCCGCCACTTTAAGAGTCCGTCATCACTCAAACAGTTATCAAAACAAATGAAGAGCGGGTGTCAAATAATTATGGATATCAACGTTTCTGTGAGAGTTCATTCTAAAGATTGGTATACATGAAAGTCGGATCAAGTTCAAACAATTTAATAATTGAGAGTATTAATGCGCCGATGTACTGTTACGCATATTCCGCCACTCTGAAATCTAAAAGCGCCATTTTCGTATTCTAATTCCGCCATGGAATTATAAATCCGCCATTTCGATTTCTAAATCCGCCATGTTAATAAAAATACGATGGTAAGATGATATGATGATATATTTTCCTTTCAAATAAACAAAATATATCCTAAATAATATTCTCCTTGCAATAAACAAATCAAATAATGTTTTGTTATCTAATTTAAATAAAATCAATGCTCAATTCTTCGAAGTCACACATACCTCACACCGAAAATCTACTTCCCCACCAGTCTGCAGAAACTGGTTAGGTGTTCGTAGAGATCTCTTAATCTGTTCGTAGCAAAATTAATGTAAATATAGGAATTAATTCAGAAATGTTCGTAGCAAAATTAATGTAAATATAGGAATTAATTCAAAATTGTTCGGAGAGAATATCCCAAATATCTCACATATTCTGCAGACTGGCTTCCCCATCATTAATACCCTCCCAATCAAAATTTATCTCATTCATATGAGATGTTGGTATGCAACGGACATGCATTTTTCGGTCGCAAGTGTCACATTCAATCCAGTCACCCTTTTTCCCCTTCCTATTTTCTTCGGACCATTCATTCTTACAATACGCACAGACCCATTCAGCTCCCTTTGATTTTTTTGCTCTGCTCATCACAGAAGCTCTATACGTAGAAGAACTCACTACGCTGGGAATAGGCACCGTCTGCTTTCTCTTCTTGTATTCTATTTTCCCTGGATAGTAGATGTACTTATTGATGTCCATTTCATCAATAGAAACAATCCTAGCATAATGATTTCCTGAAGAAGTAGGCTTTTGAGAAATATCTGAGGTCGAAGGTTCTTCAATGTTAACCGGAGTTTCTTGAACTAGAGAAATAGCTGGATGTGTTGGAGATGGAAGAGGATGTTCACTCAAAGAAATAACTTTTGAAGAATTTGATTGAACAGAACTCTGCGAATTCTGTTCAATCAAATTGAAGCTCGAATCGAACGTAGCTATAACGTCCCCATCAATCAAGTGTTGAGAAAAAGGGTCCTCAATATCCAGGCAGACATTATCTGATGGAGTTTCCATGATGAGCTGTGGAGTTGCAAATGATGGAGAGCCTCAGTCAATGCTGGGAATATTCTCGGAAGTATTCTCAGCAATTGGCTCTTGGGCTCTCAAATCATCTGCATTCACGATTACTGTTTCTTCATCAAGTTCAATAACAGGAGGATCCAAAGTTGATGAGTCGGCAGTTCCGCGAGATTCAACTTTTTTGAAAATTGCCAACCAGTCAGAACTGCTAATATGAGAGGAATCTCTACCTTTTAGTTCATATCTAAGAACCTTCAAGGCTTCATCATATTTCAATTCCTTTTCTTCTTCATCTGTGTCTGCCCTTTCATTCCGTTCAATTACTTCATCGTCTTCTGTATGCAGTACATCTAAACACTTAGAGTAGTCCACAGCATTGGGATCAAAAGGATAGATTCCGCATGCTCGAAACCCGTTTACAATTGAATCTCTTGTTATCCTTTTGAGAACTTTCTCAAGCAGGGGAGCCACATTCTTCCTTCTCACAACAGAGTTTGGATTTTCTCTCTGAAAATTAATGACTTCCTGTCTCCAATAAGATTTGAGCGGCTTGAAAGGGCCAACATCAGCTGGTTGCAAAATGTGCGTGGTGTTGGGAGGAAGTAGATAAAGGATAATTTGGTTATCCTCGCACAATGTAGATACTTGGAGACTCATATGAGTCTTATGACCATCTACAAACAGTATAACGGGCTTTTCAATTTCTTCTTTTTCAAGATATTTGATGAATGAGTTTTGGATAAATTCAAAAAAAGTTTCCGCCTTCATCCACCCACTCTCCGAAGTGCCAATGGTGAAACTTTTCGGGACGGCATTGGCAATGTCTTTAGGAACCCGGTAGTAGGGATAAATGATCATAGGGGCAACAATATCCCCATTAGCACTGAAAGTGCCAAGAAAGGTCAAGTTGGATTTTTCGGGTCCAGGAGCTACTTCGTAAATATTTTTCCACCCAGTCATTGCAATGACTTTTCCAGTGGATGGACTGAGCTGAATACATGATTCATCCATGTTAAATATTCTTTTCGGATCATTCAGGACCTCAAGCGCATTCAAGTTTTCCAAATTGTTTTTCAAACCATTGAACCAGGCCCTGATATTCTCCTCAGAGATACCACACCTTGCTTTAGAGACCCTCTCAGGAGTTCTTACCGAAAGATTTGGGTGTCTATTCATGAAACTCTGAGAAAAAAAGTAAAGAATAATTAGAATGTCGAAATATTTGCTGAATAATTGATTACCAATTTCATAATTAATTTTACCAGAATGAAAAATATAAATAAAAATATTAAATTTCTAGGCAATACTCACACTGAACCAGACTTTTCCGGGCATGTCATCTTTGAAGGGACTTGTCCGACCAGGTGTGTCTTTAATAAACCTCTGCACTGTATTAAGCAGGTCCCTTCTGTGCGGGGGGAGACCTCTCCGAACACCAGCTTTGATCCACCTAAATAAATTGTATTAGAAATGCACAAAGATAAATACTTAAGATAACGTATTAGTATGCAAATCTCTTTCATTTAAATAAAGTGTAAAATTAACATACGATTGCAAAAATTAATTGTATTGTCCTTAAACTTACTCCACTAATGCAATTTCCTCTTCCTTAGATAAGAAGGGACCTCTGCCTCTCCCTTCCTCGTATTTGCCGGAGATTCTATCCTTCAGGGTTGAGCGAGGGATATTATACTTTTTGGATGCAGCGCTTTTACTCAATTTATTATGAAGTACATCATGTATTGCAGCCTTCATTGCATCCTCCGAATACGGTGATATCTTCTTCTTTGGAGCCATTTTAATCAGCTTAATTTTATTCTACCAATAAATATGCTACAAGAAGGATATGATGAAAAGTCGAACATAAAATGGAAGAAATAAGTTATTATATCATTATTTTAAAATAAAAATAATTAACATATATTAACGTGCGTGTTTTGAAATATAATTTTTTTAAATGGATCATTTGAGCACCTTAACATAAGTAGAATATAGAACGTAGTTTTGTTCCTATTATAACAAATGGCGGATTTGCATTTGAAAAAAAATCCATTCTTCTTGCACGACCGTTTTGGTATGCCATCAAATTTCGTCTCAAAATAACTTTGAATGCATACACAATTATACACAAGGAATTCCTAATTAGTATAAAAAGTATATATATTAAATATATACACATAAACAGTGCATAACTTATTTAAATGAAGGTAAATTAATGACTGGCGGATATACATTACCATCAATCGACACAATAAAATATTTTATATTGCATTGATATAATAATGGCGGAATTATAAAACTAACATTTACGGTTAATTTGTCAACTAATGATAACATTTTTTTACTATTTCATTATAATAAGATTGAAAAAATAACCTTTTAAAATTTTGATGATGCATGTAATACCGCCAACCCCTGGCGGATTTAGATTTACGGTTCCCAAATCCGCCATGTAGATAAAACATAATATTTTCGGTTAATTACGATGTGTAATCATGATACAAACACTTATTAATATTCCTTATATATAACACATCACGATAACTTTAATTTCCATGCACAAATATTCAATATACGTAATTTATTTCTTATTTTGTCACGCGAACTGCCTTATCAGATCAGGCACACTTTGGTTCACTTCCTGTGCGGGTCACGCGGTTACTGATTTGAATTGAACATTACTCATAGGGTATAATCCCTATAGAATAAAGGCGGTAAGCTAATTATAGGGAAATTCAGGGAAATTACAAGCGATAGTCACTTGTTTGTTTTGATAATTGCAGTGTATTACGGTTACTGATTGATGGTGAAAGTGGCGGATTATGCATGGGTGGCGGATTATGCAGCCCCTACCCTAGCTATCAGAAGAAGCCAGTCTGCAGAATGTGTCTCTTCTCCCGCAGAGATTTTAATTTGAGAGACACTGAGACAGTTACTCTCTGACTCTCAGTAGTCACTAGTCAGTACTTGTAGCAGATTCAAAATCACCCGCAGCTAAATTAATGGTAGGGTCACGCAGGTAAATTGCGGCCCTTTAATTTTTAATTGCGGCCCTCTCAAGAGAGTCTCTAAAACATTCTGAACCGAAATTACATTAAAATGGCATATCTTTCAAAAGAAGCGCAGTGCATGCTATAATTTATTAATTTAAGTTTTTAATGTGTATTTTGAAGCTATGATGATTCTGTTGTTAGAGGCCGCAGTTTGTTAGTGTGCCGCAATTTACCTGCTTGACCCTAACATAGGAATTAATTCAAAATCTCCCGCAGCTAAATTAATGGTAACATAGGAATTAATTCAAGATCTCCCGCAGAGATCTCCAATTTCTAAAAATTCAATCAAAAACTCCTGCAAGGCTGCAGAGAGTCTTGGAAAAATGTTCCATATTCTGCAGACTGGGTAAAAATAGAAATAAATAGCCAAAAATCCTCCGACTTTGCCAGAATATTATTTTCACAGGGGAAAAAATTCCATTGACATGTCAGTGGAACTGGAATTTACCACCAAAATACTAAATAGTATCATAGTATGACTCCCAGTCTGTATTTGGTGCACAAAATCCCACTGACTTTTGCAAAAAGCTGAAAAAATCCACCATAAATTTCAAGTAATTTGGCTGTTCCACCAACATTTTCCCAATTTATCCACCGAAAATTAATGGTAACATAGGAATAAATAGCTAAAAATCCACCGACTTTGCCAGAATATTATTTTCAAAGAGGAAAAAATTCCACCGACATGTCTGTGGAATTTACCAGTTACCACGAAATACAGACTGGTATGGCTCCTAAACTCTCCATTTGTCTCTCCAAAAATCACCAAATTTCTCTCCAAAATAGCATTGCAGCCAGCATAAGAGAAAATGAGATATTTCTCGCCATTTGCAATTGAAGGTCAAGGACTCAAAATAACTTTCACAAACTCGCCATTAAAATGGCGAGTTTGGACATGCTTTTATTACCTGGCAATGGTGTTTGTAAAAACATCAATTACCTACTCAGTTTACCCACTCTGCCAGCCAGGTAATAAACCAGTCTGCAGATTATGCACAATCAGTCTCCGAAATCTGGATATTTAATTTTTGGGCAATTTCTCTCCAAAGATTTTCAAATTTCTCTCCAAAATGGTCAAAAGTCTCTTAATACTCGCCAATAATTACATGTAAGCATAGGAATTAATTAGGAAATTGTCACCCGATAATTCAGGAGATTAATTTCAATGCCTGCGTAGTTGCCGGATAAACTTCACAACTTCAGGCATCTTTTGCAGACTGGGTAATGAACAATGTCCAAACTTGCCATTTTAATGGCGAGTTTGTGACAGTTTTTTTGAGCCCTTCAATTGCAAATGGTGTGAAATATCTAATTTTCTCCTATGCTACAATGTTATTTTGGAGAGGACTTATGGTAATTTGATCATTTCTGAGAGAAATTTCATGATTTTTAGAGAGAGCTGGAGAGACTAATGGAAAGTTTATGAGCCATACTATTTTACTTGGTTAAAGACTGCCAGTTTGCAGAATATGGGATATTCTCTCTGAACAATTTAGAATTAATTCCTATATTTACATTAATTTTGCTATGAACAGAATAAGAGATCTCTACAAACACTTTACCAGTTTCTGCAGACTGGCCACTCTGCTTAATGTGTCTCTGCCACAGAGATTTTAATTTAAGATAAGGATGTTTTCAAGTTTAAAATCTTCACTATGAAGTCAAATTTCTTCATTAAAGTGTCTTAAATGTTGCTACCTGGATCCATTTTTTCACTAAACTGGCAACTTTTCATATTCCTACCACACTTTGAAACATGGATATTTAGTATATTAACATTCATTTTCCTATGAACCTCAGAACCCAAACTGCAAAACTGATTTTGACTTCTATTCTCAGTTAAATACATGTAAATATAGTAGGAAATTAATGATTGTTTGCACAGAAAAGGTTAAAAATGTCCCATAATTTCTGCAGACTGATAGCTATTCACTATGATTATGAACCAGTCTGCAAAAGATGGGTGAAGTTTATCTGGCGACTGTTGATGCCTTGAAATTCACCTTCTACCCTGTGGCTTCTGCAATATCAGAATATCTGGCTACAATTTTCCAATTAATTCCTATGTTTACAAATTACATAATTTACATGTAATTATTGGAGAATATTTTCAACATTTTGAGATTTTTGGTCTTTTTGGAAAGAAATTTGAAAATCTTTGGAGAGAAATCCCACTTGCTGCATTTCAATTAATATCATTTGATCCATTATTTCAGTTTCATTGACTATATTTCAATAAATCTATACAATTATGTCAACTAAATTTCAAGATGACATGAATAGCATCCCACTTGCTGATGATGACCCAGCAGGTAAGTTCTTATGTCTACAATATAATTATCCGGTATTCCATTGAAAAAAGGTTAATATAGAAGATCTAATGTCAACAATATAATTGTGTTGAAAGAATGTTATAAATTTCCTATCCAATATTCACAGTTGTCATCAATGATGAGAATGGTACTCCAAGAGGCACCCACAGTAACTCTAGGCAGTCCCTCGAATCCATTCCTTCAGCTTATTCCAACGACTCTGGCAGTCCTCTCCACCATAGTAAGTAACTAGCTCCTCTCCACCTTAGTAAGTAACTAAGTAATTAGCTCCTCTCCACCATAGTAAGTAACTAAGTAACTAGCTCCTCTCCACCATCCATCATAGTGAGTAATTAGGTAATTGTATTTGTAGCTCCTCTTCTCCATAGTAAGTAACTAGGTAACTGTAGCTCCTCTCCACCATAGTAAGTAACTAGGTAACTGTAGCTCCTCTCCACCATAGTAAGTAACTAGGTAACTGTAGCTCCTCTCCAGTATAGTATGTAACTAGGTAACTGTAGCTCCTCTCCACCATAGTATGTAACTAGGTAACTGTAGCTCCTCTCCAGTATAGTATGTAACTAGGTAACTGTAGCTCCTCTCCAGTATAGTATGTAACTAGGTAACTGTAGCTCCTCTCCAGTATAGTATGTAACTAGGTAACTGTAGCTCCTCTCCACCATAGTAAGTAACTAGGTAACTGTAGCTCCTCTCCAGTATAGTATGTTACTGTATGTAACTAGGTAACTGTAGCTCCTCTCCAGTATAGTATGTAACTAGGTAACTGTAGCTCCTCTCCACCATAGTATGTAACTAGGTAACTGTAGCTCCTCTCCACCATAGTATGTAACTAGGTAACTGTAGCTCCTCTCCAGTATAGTATGTAACTAGGTAACTGTAGCTCCTCTCCAGTATAGTATGTAACTAGGTAACTGTAGCTCCTCTCCACCATAGTATGTAACTAGGTAACTGTAGCTCCTCTCCAGTATAGTATGTAACTAGGTAACTGTAGCTCCTCTCCACCATAGTATGTAACTAGGTAACTGTAGCTCCTCTCCACCATAGTATGTAACTAGGTAACTGTAGCTCCTCTCCACCATAGTAAGTAACTAGGTAACTATAGCTCCTCTCCAGTATAGTATGTAACTAGGTAACTGTAGCTCCTCTCCACCATAGTATGTAACTAGGTAACTGTAGCTCCTCTCCACCATAGTAAGTAACTAGGTAACTGTAGCTCCTCTCCACCATAGTAAGTAACTAGGTAACTGTAGCTCCTCTCCACCATAGTAAGTAACTAGGTAACTGTAGCTCCTCTCCACCATAGTAAGTAACTAGGTAACTGTAGCTCCTCTCCACCATAGTATGTAACTAGGTAACTGTAGCTCCTCTCCACCATAGTAAGTAACTAGATAACTGTAGTCTGTAGCTCCTCTCCACCATAGTAAGTAACTAGGTAACTGTAGCTCCTCTCCACCATAGTAAGTAACTAGGTAACTGTAGCTCCTCTCCACCATAGTAAGTAACTAATTATTCCTCCTTCCCTAGAATTACTAATTTAATTTAAATTAGCTAATTTTGTTTTTTTATATTCACACTCTCAGGATTTAATTGATGACACCATAGAGTGAGAATGGAAAGAAATAGAAATAGCCTGACGTGTTGTGGGTAGTGTTTCTTAGTTGTGATGCAGTTCTGGGGTCTGAAATCTAGTGAGAAAATTAATTCTATCTTTTGAATTTGCTATTTCTTAACCCGTACATGTAGGGTGTCCTTATTTTGGGACAAAAATCTGGATAGAGGCAGGCTGTGAGCAACCGTGTTCGGGTTAACGGTCTGACCCTCCATTCCAACTCTGTAGCAAAGTTATTAACTTCTCATATTTTCTGAATGTTAGTAAGAAATATATATGAAAATAATCAAAGTATATTTTATTAGAGTAAATCTTTTTAGTTTTGTTTAATTTCCGAGGAGACTATTTAGCTAGTTCTAAAAATGTTAACTCAAGAGTTTATTACAGGTGGAGATGGAGGTGACGTCACACCTGATGAACATGAGGAAAAAGCGAGACTAATTGCCCAGGTGAGTGATTTAATATTATTTACACTAGATAAATGCTTTACCTGTTACAAGTGACAGGTAAACTAAATAGCTGAAATATACAATCTATAAGCAGTGAAATAGAGTCAAATAGAAATAACCAATGTTAACCAACCCTAAAGCTGGTAAAACAATAGCAATTAACATGTCTAACATTTTGTTCCTTAATATTTCGAATCACTTTTGCACATAAGTTAACACCTACGAAATTAATTGCTCTGTTTTTTTAAATATTTTTTCATTCAGGTTATGTACTGACATGTGCTAATTTTCAACATTTTGTAAAGCATGAATGAGCAGAGTAGATTTTGAAGAGAAGTTCTATCTATTTTCCTTCAGCTGTTCAATGTCATATCCAATGGATAATTCTCTATTTTTCCGCTAGAGGAGTAGCTAATTGATTAAAAACCATTTAAATATTTTTTTCCATATATCGTTTAATGACATCCTGGTAACTAATAAATAGTGCTAAAAAAATTCCCATAAAATATGCCTTGGGTGTTCAAGGGTTTATTTTGGCCCATTAACCTGGTTATCAAATATTCTTATTTTTTTCTCAACAATTATCATGGATCTTGATGTTCATAATGATAAAGAAAGTTATTACAAATATCATTTAATCCTATTTTATAAAAGCTAAAATATCACTAAAGTTATTTTTCCTTTATTTTAAATTTTAATTGTCAAAATAACTACATTCTTAACTTCCATTGCTAATATCTTCTATTTTCTCCATGTCTTATCTTTTTGTAAGTTTTTCTCACTAAATGTTTCCAGGTTCTAGAACTCCAAAACACGCTGGATGACTTGAGTCAAAGGGTCGACAGTGTGAAAGAAGAAAACCTGAAACTGAAGAGTGAGAACCAAGTACTGGGGCAGTACATCGAGAATCTGATGTCTGCATCCTCTGTATTCCAGTCCACGTCACCCAAGGCTAAGAAGAAGATCACAAAATAAACATTTAGTCTCTTTAAATTTGAAGCACTTTGCACCCTGTAGCTTGATGCCCTTTTTATATGGAGGCAGAGGTATATTATTAGGATGGTGACAATATGCTTTCAAAATTATAGATACTGAAAATAGTATAGACGGAGTGAATTCAAGAGTGTTGAATGGTCCTACACCAGCGGAATATAGTATTTGATACCATTTCTTGTTATCTATGGTCTTCTTAAGATCTATGATTTTAAAGCATATTGTCACAACCCTATTCATTATCCATCATAGTGATGGTATTTATTATTGTTAATATTTGAGGTGTACTCCTCTGTATAATATTTGTTTATAATTTTATTAGTTAAGACTACCTATAATCTCGGCCATAATTGGCTAGCAAATTAACATTTAAAGAAATAGATGGGAATTATTTCCAATGTGATTTCAATCAAATTACTACTGAATACAATATACATTTTGCAGGTAGCTATTAGGATCTCATTTATAATACTTCAGTTATTATTTTACAAAAAAGAATTAGTAATTATTTTAGATTGATAGACTGTTTCGAATTAATAACTTTAAAGCTTTATAATAATAATATTTCAGTGCTTGTATTAACATTCCATCTATAATATTATCCCATTATTTAACATATTTTATAAAAACTACCAATTGGTTCGCTCGAAGCAACGCCTTTTTTCACATCTAAGTAGAGATACTATTGAAGAATTTTAGATAAAAACTAACTGTCAAAAATGCGTTCAATACTTTGATAACTACCACTTTTGAATCTAAAAATGAATTAACATAATTAGCTATGATTTGTTTTTCTCTAATATGCTTGACATTAGGTACTGTTGTATAATCTAGTCCTACATTATGCTAAGAAAATGCACAAGTAAGAATTTGATATTATTCTATTTTATCCAGAGTAAAAGATCTTATTAAGTATAAAAACAGGTCAAGAAGTATTTTCTTTCTCCTAACTTTCTATGATTTACTTCACTTAAGCCATAAAATATCCTATGATGAATTATTGTTCATTTTTCATCAATAAAATATTTTATCTTAAGTCAGGGTACAAAAACTGCATCCAGTCAGAAAAATGTACAATAAAAATAACAGTTAGAATCTAGCCTTCTTCCTGAGTTTGTTCCTTTCTTTCATAGCTATAGTCCTGAGTCTGCGCCAGTAGTATTTAGTGTCCGGGTCTAACTCTTCCAATGGAAGGGGTTTGCCTGAAGTAAAAGTTACTGTTACAATAAAACTAGAACACACAAAACTTAAATAATTATTATTGGAATGAGTTATGAATAGGGTTGACATTGCATATGCTTTTCTAAAACGCATATGCTTATTAGATTCGCACATGCATTTATCAATATGTATACGCATAGCATAGTAAACAAAATAGTACAGAACCCCAGTTACATGCATTTAAATTTATTCTCGGTAGGCTGTGACGTCATGTATGTAAACAAGAGGTCACGTCAAAGTAAACAGAATTCCTGTGGTTCACGTGGAATAGAGAATTAAGATGGCGGCCAACGCGACCGATCTGACTAATGATCTAATTATCTTGAATAAATCGTCTTCTTCAAGACTAAAAATTTGTTACTATTTTGGGTGTAAAAAGACCAGTAGCAATTTCATCAACAGTCATTTTTTAATTTTCGTCCGTATGACTATAAAGATTGGATAATAGCATGCGGTAATGTGGAATTAAAAAAAATATCACCGAAAACGTTATTTAACAAAAGTTGGGTGTGTTGCAGCCATCTTTTGTGTTTGTACTGTACGTACAAACGTACGCACCATTGTTGTCATGTGACGTCACAGCCTACCGGGACACGCGTAATATCCCCCCTATAGCTCTGGGATACTATATATTCTCTGTACTGTGGTATACTCATTTACTAATTCGCATATATGCATTTACCAATATTCATATACATATGCATTTATAAATATGCATTATACTTTTATCAATATGCCTATCCTGAAGCTGTCTGTGGTGAATGGAAGAGAAGGGGGATGGCATCCCTTGGGCCCCGAACTGTTGTAATTTGGATTATGGATTGTCTGCTTTTCATTTTTTTAACGCTACTTGCATTTTAAGAGGATAGCGCTAGGGTTATGCTCTTCAACTATGAAGTCTTAAATTGTTGTGTTGGGTAGGCTTCATTTACAATCACCTCTTCATTTTCCTCTTGCTTGTGTCCCTTTTAGTAACATTCCTTGGTAAATGACAGCATTCACCGAGTAGCTTTTCTGCACCCATGAGCATTGCAATTCACCGACGGTGGTAAGATACTTTGTTCATAGAGCCACTTTCGTTTCTGACTGCTTCTTTTCTAGTCCCTTGTATCTAATTTCCTTTTGACGTCAGCGATATGGCCTTTAGTTCCGAAGCAGACGTTAAACCCTTACTAAATTAGTTATTAATATGCATTGCATATGTTATGAATTATTATGCATCTAATAGTAGCTAATGCTACAAATTTGGAATGTCAGGTATTTTAAAACATTCAACTGTTTCAGCGAACGACATATTCTATTGTTGGCACTAGTGAATACTATGTTAGTGAAGTGAATACTATGTTAGTGAAGTGAATTTCCATGGCTACCAGTTATTTTAGGGGACAGTCCAAAGTTTGTAAAAAAATTGTTTAATATTGAAGCTACGGTTGTGAAACTTTGTACTCACATGTAAAATTGAATTTAGCTTTGTTTTTGTTTACATTTTTTTTTTTCGATTTGACGAGTTTAGAACGAGTAACACGAGTTTTGAACCAATTTTGAAAAAAAAAACGTATTAGCTACTCCCAAAGTTTTGAAGTTAAGGTACAGTCGTTTTTTGCTTTCGATGCTTCTATGAATGCTCTACAACGAAAATCAACAATAAAAATGATTTTAGAATTTACTTATCGAAATTTTGAAAATTTCCAAAAAAAATTTTAACAATGTATTTTTAAAAATTCAAAATCAAAAATATATTTGCTACATATTGTAGAGAATTCATAGGATCATCGAGTGCAAAAACTGCAATGCCGTAACTTCCAAACTTTTTGAAAAATATCAAAAATTAATACGAAATTTGAAACATTTGGAATTATTCAGGAGAGCAATAATAATAAAAAAAATTGTTTTTGTGTTTGCATTTAAGTCTTCCATGCCAGGCAAGCCCGGTATTGTCCACTCGAAGGTGGGGGTGTCATCAGGCGCCACCTGACTCACAGTGGTAAAGTTCAACACAAGATTAATTAATTTTAGTAGGGGTTTAACGACTGCTTCGGAACCAAAGGTTATATCGCTGACGTCAAAAGGAAATTAAGTACAAGGGACTAGAAGAAGCAGTTAGATAGGAAAGTAGCTCCATGAACAAAGTCACTTACCACCGTCGGTGACAATGCTCACGGATGCAGAAAAGCTACTCCGTGAATGCAGTCACTTACCAAGGAATGTGACGAAACGGGACACAAGCACCGGTGGCTGCACTCACGGATGGAAGAGGTGATAGTAAATGAAGCCTACCTAACACAAAATCTAAGACCTCGTAGTTGAAGAGCATAACCCTAGCGCTATTCTCTAAAACTGCAAGTAGCGTTAAAAAAATGAAACATGGTAAAAATGAAAAAGACAATCCATAATCCAAATTACAACAGTTCGGGGCCCAAGGGACGCCACCCCCCTTCTCTTCCATTCACCACAAACAGCTTCAGGATAGAGCACCTGGGGTCTCAACACAAGAACAAACAACCAAAATCTACTAGTTTATCGATTTTTACTCCCTAACCCCTCTCTTCAACCCCCCCCCCCCCCACACTGTCTCGGGAATTAGTTAGCAATGTGATATTTTTTTCCACCCTGAGTGTTAGAACACTAGGAACACTTTAGTGAAGAAAAAATATTTGGATCAAAAAACAGGAAATGACTGGGACTGTCCCCTTAAGAACAGAAACTAGGTATATACTGACCACCTGTGTCTATAATCTATAATTATTATTATCCTACTCTTTATTTATATTACTGTAAGTGTTACTTTTAGCTTAATGCGCCAAATAGTTAATCAATCATCACATTCACTAATTTCCGAACTAAAATTTAATGTCATATTCATCAGGAAAGGTAAATGATAGAACACCCACAAGATATAAACAGCTGGAAGTGCATATATTGATTGCCTTCCTTTCAAATGCATATGCCTTTCTTATATACATTATCTTTAAGTGCATATGTCTTATCTGCAAAACATATGCGTTTTCTCAAAAAGTATAAAACCTGTTGCGTATGCAGTACATTTACCCAGTGCATATACTGCATATTGTCACAACCCTAGTTATGAATTATTGGTCATTTCACATCTTCAGTCATATAAGAAAAATCTATGATATTTATATTATTTTATTTTAAATTCAAAACAGATATAATTGTTATTAAACATTTATTTTATTTGGTATCCATGATACCTGAGGGTATCACGGATACCAATTAAAAGTTAAATACCAATTATATCGGTTTTCAATTTAAAATAGAATCTAATTTATTATATAGTTTTTTGTTACATAACTGAAGATGCAAAACTGACCCAACATCATGATGACAAATTGAATGCAGTTTCAGCATATCTCACCCAGTCTCAGTGTCCACAGCCAGTCAGGGTACTCGCTGTCATCTTTCACCTTCAGTGGCTCTTGGTCCTTCATGTAGTTAGCACCACAGACATAGTCGTGGAGTTTCTGGGGGTCTGTCTCCACGGATAAACCCTGAACAAATGGAGAGTGTTAATACTCTGGTGAGTGAAGACTGTTCAGGATCAGGGTTGAGACAATATGCTTTCAAAATCATAGATATTACGAATATCATAAACGAAATTAAATAGTATCTAATACTATATACCGCTGCTGTAGAACCATTCAATACTCTAATTATCTCCGTGACTCCGCCTATAATATTTTCAGGATATATGATTTTAAAAGCATATTGTCACAACCCTGAACATTTCAACATTATGTAGCTAGCTAAAAATATTTTTATTATTAAAGCCGGAAGAAACAGATCTCCTTTAAATAACTAAAAAACTGTACAAAAAATGTTTCGAAAATTGCTGCTAGTAGATAGGTTATTTGTTTATATAGATAGCCACTAAGAACCTTTAACAATACCCATAATTGAACATTCTTATCCTGAACTTCGTTGAACATTAAATAATAATTTCTACTTATTTACTTCTGGAAACTAGCTACCAAATAGGAATTCATGGATCAACATGGCTAAAAAAAATTTAATTAACTATAACTGACGTGAATTGTTAAGGAGACTGAATTAAATAACATAGCTAAAGATAGCTAGTGCAATATAATATTTAACTTTAATAAATTTTTACATCTGATAGTAATTAGCTACCGAATGTAAATTCTCCATTCACGTCGAGAGCAACAGTTACTGTTGAAAGTAGAGTTTTCTTCCGTACAATAGAAGATAAAATTGTTCAAATCATTAAAAAGAGAGCAAGTGTGACATATACGTCCCACAGTGAAAGCTCATGTCCATCCTTACCAAGTAAAATAACAATTGTAATAACGTTTTTTCTTATATGACCGAAGATTTGAAACTGACCGATAGTTCGTAATTTGCCCTAACATAAAAATAATACAGCTAGATCTTCTCAGTCTATTTTCACATACAACTCACTTCTCTAACTTCAGTAGGAACTTCACTGGCTTTGACGCCCTTAGCTAGAAAACAAGTTCATTGGTTAAAATTACATTTCATTGGAACATTTAAGCCCGTACACACGCATGGTTTTTTAAGTCTTTCCACCAGACTTTTTGCTAAGCTCCTCCTTTTCCCACAAGAATATAAGAAAAAACGTATTATATTCTTGTGGAAAAAGGAGGAGCTTAGCAAAAAGTCTGGTGGAAAGACTTAAAAAAAACCTGCGTGTGTACGACCCTTTAAACAAAAAAATAATCTAAGTGAAATGGGTATTCAATAGACAGCTTTCTTACCATCCAATCTAAGAGAAGTCGCTACCCCTCTCACACTGTTACAATGTGTGGCCCTAGTTACTAAGAACTGTGTTAACCTCAAGCCTGACATACCTAGAGAATATATCTGAAAAAAAAAACAGTGCATTAGGAAACTCATATTAATACATCTTTTTTGTATTGTTTCACACTGTACCATTAGTTCTTATGAGTTTTTACAGCTAGTAAAACTTATCCATTTACCTTTGTTGTGATCTTATTTAGAGACTGTAACTAAGTTTGAAAACCTGTTTGCTGACCGATGAAGTGTATAAATGTGAAGTGTATAAACAATAATGATGAGAATACATATAAAAAAAGGTGGAAGTAGCCACCAAATAGGGCCTAATTAATTAATTTAGTAGGTGTTTAACGTCTGCTTCGAAACCAAAGAACATATTGCTGACCTCAAAAGGAAATTAA
This sequence comes from Caprella mutica, assembly GCA_947561585.1. Classification (NCBI taxonomy): domain Eukaryota; kingdom Metazoa; phylum Arthropoda; class Malacostraca; order Amphipoda; family Caprellidae; genus Caprella; species Caprella mutica. The sequence goes on along the minus strand of CANNZV010005638.1, from coordinate 6,506 downwards.
ATACAAGGGACTGAAAGAAGCTATCAGAGAAGAAAGTGGCTCCATGAACAGAGTCACTTACCACCGTCGGTGCTCATGAATACAGAAAAGCTACTTCGTGAATGCAGTCACTAACCGAGGAAAGGGACGAAAAGGGACACAAGCACTGGTGGCTGCACTCACGGAGGGAAGAGGAAAATGAAGAGGTGATAGTAAATGAAACTTACCTAACACAATAATCTAATACCTCGTAGTTGAAGAGCATAACCCTAGCGCTATCCTCTAAAACTGCAAGTAGCATTGAAAAAATTGTAAAATGAGAAAAAATTCAAATTATAGCATTTTGAGCAATATATATAAAGCCACCTCTTCTCTTCCATTCTAATTTACACAGTGTACAGAGATTTACATAGTATACCTACAGAGATTTACACAATGTACCAATAATTACACACTATACAGAGTTTTACACAGTGTACTGTTATTTACACACAATACAGAGTTTTACACAGTGTACTGTTATTTACACACAATACAGAGTTTTACAGTGTACTGTTATTTACACACAATACAGAGTTTTACACAGTGTACTGTTATTTACACACAATACAGAGTTTTACACAGTGTACTGTTATTTACACACAATACAGAGTTTTACACAGTGTACTGTTATTTACACACAATACAGAGTTTTACACAGTGTACTGTTATTTACACACAATACAGAGTTTTACACAGTGTACTGTTATTTACACACAATACAGAGTTTTACACAGTGTACTGTTATTTACACACAATACAGAGTTTTACACAGTGTACTGTTATTTACACCGTCTACAAAGATTCACAATGAACCAATATTTTCTTGACCCTCAAACCTGCTTAGTCCTAAAATAGAAACTTCAGAACAAGGTGAAGGAAAATGATGAAATGACTAACTAATTGATCTACTAAAAATGGACATACAATACAAACTGTCCATTGTAGACCATTTCAATCATTTATTGTGTTTCAACTTATCAAAAAATAACAATCTAGGTTTTCTTAGTTAAATAAACCATCAAGCACAATAGAAATTTCATTTGCACGTTAAGTTATTGTAAAATTAATACCAAACCGAGATTTCTATTTAAATTTTCAACATAGTTGAAAAAAGACATCATTTTAATAACTGTCATAAGTAGCCATTGGCTTTTCTAATAATAATAAGCTTATTTAAATTGATTAGAGTTATGGAAAAAGATAGATGCCAAGGTTCTCCGGGATTGCAAACCCGTAAGTTCTCGTGAACTTCCCTGGAGAAAAAGGTTGACTGAAATAACTGATATCTAAGGAAAATTTACTTCATTTAGACAATAAACCATCGCTCTGTAAATTTGAAACATTTTTAACAGCTTTTAATTTTTTGTTCTTTCTTTTTCTCTTCTTTGAATTTGTTGCATTATTCACATTTTCTGTTTTCATCTTTTTGTGTTGTTTCAATTCATTTGAAGAATCATTTGATCTTTTATTAGTTTCCACTGGACAGGTCACATCTGAAATAATGTTTACATTAGTGTGATTTGTGCAGCTAAATATACAATTTTGATAGGTAGCAAGTTATTTAGTATAATATTTACATGAAATTTTATTTGAAAATAAGTTAAACTCATAGCTACTTCTGAAAAATTGAAGAATAACAAAACCCTTCATCTAATTAAATTCTTTTAAAATAGGTACTTTTAACATAATAATAATATAGCAATATAAAATATAGTAATGTGATAGTACCTGAATTGATGCTCTGAATTGCATTTGAGTCTCCATTAGTAAGTGAATTTTGTATTAAATCTTCATCTTCAATCGTATTTTTGAGACTGTGAAACTGATCTTCCCAGAAATGGATCTGTAAATAAAAAAGCATATAGTGAAGCAGGCATGAAAATAATTACTAGGGGGTATAACAACAGCTTTGATTTTAAAGGTTAGCTATACCACCAATGTAAAAGAAAATTATTCAAAAATTAACCCTAGATTCTTTTTAGTCAAACTGAAGAAATTTAGTCAACTTTTTCAGTCAAACATCAGTATATTCTAAACTGTTATTGGAAGATTCTTGAATATGTAATAATTATTATTTAATATTTTGTATCCAGGATACCTGCAGGTATCATGGATACAAATAAAATTAACACGTTCACTGCGTATCTGGATATAGCTGGCATTCCTCAGTATATTAATGACAGTTATATTAATAAATCCATAAGTTGAAGAAGAATAATTGTATTAGTATTTATTAGCATTTTTAAAAATACAATAAAAATTTGCATTCGGTACACGGGTGTCCCGATACGCAACAGTGTAATCCCACATATGGCCCGAAACGCAGTGAACGTGTTAAATAATGTTGTAAAATAAAAAGAAGGCAAATTGACTGCTCCATGCCTCTAGTGTTGAAGCACAGTTATTTATTTTCCAAGGAGGCCTACTCACCTGTAGCCACTTTAGCATCTCTGTAAGTGTGGAGGCTGCCTCCCTGTGCATAGGAGGCAAAGCTCTAGTGCCATGCACCATCTCATTCCTCACCATCACCCAGTAAGGGGGCATCTTGCACTGCTTGGAGAGAAAGGAAAGCGACTCTGCAGAGTTACGGTGAATTGCCTCCTCTCTGTTCTCAAGAAGGATGTGATCTATGAACCTAGGAAAGAGGATTTCTATAGGCTATATCAATTAAAGTCTCATTCATTCAATCTGAACATAATCATATGATAAAAACGGATATTCTGCATCGTCCCTAATTAGCAAACTACCTTAAAATACTACTTACCAACCTTAAAATACTGATTTTAAGGTAGAGAAGCATCAATACTATTTTATTCCTACACCAATACTAATAAAAATCACTGACAGATACTATAATGATACCAAATACTCTCTAATAATAGCTATTAAAATAATATAAAAACATTGTTGAGTTATTTCCAAGCCTTTGACTCATGGTAATAAATCATTTGACAATCATAATTGTAATTTGTCAATAACAAAGCAATCACAGTTGCCTATTGACAGTCAGAATCTGGCAAAAAGCCCTACTTCTCCTTTTAAAACAAAATTTATTGATAAAGTATCAGTTAATGGTAATTCTTACCCTTGGATAATATCAAATACAACATGAAATGGCAAATACTAGGTACCAGATATCAATATATCCGTTTATCTCCCTTTTTTGGCTGTGGGAATAACTGAAGTTATACAAGCAGTAACTACTTCAAAATACAATTTGGTTTATTCTTAAATACAAACCTTATGACACCTAATCTGTAAGTTCGACTGGCTGATCCATTCTCATTTTGAAATTTAATGCCAGACGCTCCCTCCATTATATCATTCAATTCATTATTAGTAGAATTGATTGTGAGTAATGCCCTTATTAAAGGAGCTGTGGCTTTCACCATTGAAGGCAATTCTCTGCAACACAGACATAAATATCAACATTATTTCACGCAATAAACTTATCTAGACACATTTTACCACAATCTGAACATTAGCGCATAGGGATGGCTCAACTTACTCATTTTTAGCAATCCATCTTTGGAGAATTTTGTAGGCTTCTTCCCAATCTGCAGTCTTATTGGAAAGGTATAGTTTCTTATAAACATTGCAAATGCTTTCACTGAAAATGAAAGAGATTGTAAATACACACCATTAAATTATATACATCAATATGAATACATATTCTTTACTCTATGGAGACTAGGAATTTGATTCTCTCATGTTTCCAGTTCAATTACGAATAAGCAAAATTATATTTTTGATATAGAACAATGATAAATAGCTAGTAGTTAGTATGTACAGAGTCCGACACTTTCAAAAACTATTTGAAAGAGCACTATTGATAAAATAGGTTACCAAATGGTTGAGAATTTGTATATATTCACATATATTCACCTGTTATAAATTAATTTGTATTCTAATCTTCTTGTATTTAACCTTATAGATCTTGTATTTAATTTTTTCCCCTTCATGACAATCAGAGATAATTGTTCTCACTACTCTACTTGGTAATACATCCAATTTAATTTTTATTAAGTTAGCTAGGTACTCACGACATCTAAAAAATAAAAATGATTATATTTTGAACTACCTTGAATATAATAAAGTGAAGTAGCTACCATTTGGTGTCTCATCTGTTAGATACTGCAGATGATATATGCAGTAAAAATTGACAAAATTAATCAAATTTAAATAACTACAACATTAAATTGAATATAGCTATGCATTGAAAATGAAAAATACATTTATAATTATTTTTGTTTAGTCACTGTCACTCAGAAGATATATAAACCAAAATTATTAGTAACATAAGAATAAATAGCCAAAAAACAAGCAGATGTTGCAATAATAATCATATTTAGGTCCATGAAATACAAGCTTGGATTGCACTATGTATAATTGTCTGTGATTTTGAATCTCCAGTGAATTTTTTTGGAATTTAACTCTGCTGACTATACCTTGTTACATTTCTGACAAGATCAAGATTTACCATTCTCATTCCAATATTCTAAAAATTTCAGAATTTTTTATTCAGTTTTGAGCTGTAATTGAAGAAAATATATAGTTAATATCTCACAATAATTTTTTTATAATTTTTTTAAGAATTCCAAACTGTCTTTGGTTTTCTTTTAGTATAAAAATTCACATTTTAGAGAAAAGCAAAAAAGCTAAATACATAAATAATAGCCAAAAACATGAACACCCCTTGCCCTGCCCCTTTGTGCCTATTAGGTGGGTTCTAGTGCTCATAGTCTCATAAAAAATTGGGACATGAAAGCCCACCAACTAATCTGAGCCTAATTTTATAAATTTGAGGAGATCTCAAATTAATTCATATGTTACCATTAATTTAGCTGAGGGAGATCTTGAATTAATTGATACATTACCATTAATTTAGCTATCTTCATTAAAAATCTTTTGAGAGACGAGAGTCAGGATAATTTTAGCAGGGGTTCAACGTCTCCTCCCATTTCTGATCATATAACTGACAACAAAAGGAAATTAAGTAAAGGGGACTGGACGAAACAGTCAGAAAGGAAAGTGGCTCCATCATCCATGATGAAAGTCATTTACCACCATCAGTGACAGTACAGTGCTCATGGATGCAGAAAACTTACCACTTACCAAGGAATATGACAAAAAGGGACAGAGACACCATGGATGGAAGAGGTTCAAGAGGAAAATGAAGAGGTGATAGTAAATGAAGCCTATGCCATATGAGCCTACGGTTCTACCCAAGTCACTTAACACAAATTTTAAGTCTCTAGGACCTAATAGATAAACTTCAAGAGGATAACCCAGTTTTAGAGGATAACACTACTGTGTTGTCCTCTAAAACTGCAATCTGGTCTACAAGTAGTATTAAAAAAATGAAAAACATAGTATAAATGAAAAATTCATAATCCAAATTACAGTAGCTGAGTAGTTCAGGACGGTGACAGGACCCAAGGGACGGGACACCAACCTTTTAATAAATATAGAATAAATGGACAGAGGTTTTTTCAAGTTTAATAGTAAAAGTATATTATAAGTGATTAGGCAACATAGTGAACTGAACTGTGAAGCAATAATTGGTCATTTGATTGTATCCTCTACGGCCCTCTGCAGAACACTGACTCTCGTTTGACGATTGCTATCTAACCAAGAAATGATCAATGTAATACAATAATGCACATCAGGTAAAGAAACAATTTCAAACAAATATGAATATAAATAAATATAGCTAAGTGGGGATATTAATATACCACCTTCTCCAGACTCCAGAGCCTGAGCGCTGAGCCCAGTCTACAGAATATCAATATGGGACATTTTTAACATTTTCTGTGCAAACAATCCTTAATTTTCTTCTATATTTACATTAATTTTACTGAAAACAGAAGCCAAAATAGAGGATTTTTTGGAACAGTTTACCAGTTCCTGCAGTCTGGGCTGAGTCAGTTACCAAGTAATATAGCATGTCCAAACTCACCATTTTAATGGCGAGTTTGTGACAGTTATTTTGAGCCCTTCAATTACAAATGGCGAGTTTTATTTATTTTTCTCCTATGCTACAAGTACAATGTTATATTTGGAGAGAATTTATGAAAATTTGATCATTTTGGAGAGAATTTGTTGAATTTTGAGAGAGCTGGAGAGACAAATGGCGAGTTTATGAGACATATTATTTACTTGGGACTCAGTTAGTATTTGGTGTACACAGTACAGGTCCGTGTACTGAACTCCTCTGACTTTTTCAAAAATCTGAGAAATAGCTGCCAACATAGCAACATTTTTCATCAATTTGTCTTGTGACGGTGAGTGAGTGACCCAGTCCGCAGGCGCAGAAACTGGTAAATTGTTCATAGAGATCTCTTATTTTGTTTGTAGCTGATTGATTCAGAAGTGGATTGATTCAGAAGTGTTCGTAGCAAAATTAATGTAAACATAGGAATTAAATCAAAATTGTTCGGAGAGAATATCCTAAATATCTCCCATATTCTGCAGACTACCAATTT
>CANNZV010005637.1:0-25112 GCA_947561585.1 Caprella mutica | reverse complement strand
AGGCCGGTCCAGCGTCACCAGAAACCGGATGGTTTCGGAATAGCCGTCGCCTTCGATGATGGTGGCGTCCTGCACGCGCAGCGTGGGCAGCACACCGGCTTCGGCATCCGGCCCCATGATCATCGTGCCAACGGTGCCCACACCGCCCGGCTGCGACGGCAGACCGCCATCGTCGTCAATGATCAGCGCCTCGGCCACCATGGCCGCCGCACCGCCGTCAAACACCGCGTTGTCGACCGCGACAAACACCACCTCAAAGGTTTCGTCCTCTTCGATGCCGGTGCCGCCATAACCGGTGAAGGACAGATAATCAGACTGGAACCCCGGATCGATGGTGATCGACCCATAGGTGCTGTTGTAATCGTGATCGCCCGTCGCAGACCCGTCTTGTGTGTAATAGTGGACCGTCACCGGCGATGTGGCCGGCCGGTCCAGCGTGATCAGCACGTTGTGGCGGTGCGAATAGTTTTCGCCCTCGATGGTGCTGGTGTTGTATACGCTGACCGTGGGCAACACATCCGACGCGGATGCTGGTCCCATGATCGGGGTGGCCGGATCGCCCACGCCCGGTGTGCCGGTGCTGATGCCGTCATCGGTGTCAAACACCTCGGCCGTGGCCACCAGCGCCGCCGCGCCGCCCGTCAGCGTGACATTGGGTGACGCCAGCACCACCAGATGAAACTCTTCGTCGCCCTCAACCCGGCTGTCGCCATAAACCGTGACAGCCACCGTGGCGCTGCTCTGGCCTGCGGGGATGTCCACATAGGTGCGGCGCGGGTTGTAATCGTCATCGCCTTCTGATGCCGTGCCATCGGTGGTGAAATAGTAAATCCGGGTCGACACAAACGCCGGTTCGTCCAGCGTAAAGGTAAACTCGGCTGTGTCGGAATAACCGGTCGGTTCGTTGATGCGCACACCGGTGACGGACAATACAGGCATGGAAAATCCCCCAAAAATTCAAAACGTCAATTGGGATCAAAGGGACCCTATTGCGCCCATGATCGCAAGAGGGCATTCCAACGATTTTCGCATGCGAAAGTCCGGCGCGTCCGGGCTGTGGAATAAACAGGCTCTATTCCAGCCCAAGATCGTTGCTTAGCACACCGATGCGGCTGACATCTTCTAGAACCAGCCGCCCCATGCCGCCAAAGTCCAGCACCAGATCACCGCCTATGATTTGAGCATCCGACAGGATTTGCGAATTGGTGCGGTTGCCGCCGCCCCACAGATCGCGGTCCAGCACCAGCGTGTCGATATTGTCCTGAAAATCTTCAACCACCACGGTGCCGCCGCGAAACACAAACGTATCCGCCCCGATACCACCGTTCAGCACGTCCCACCCGCCGCCGCCGTCCAGACGGTCATTGCCCGCGTTGCCAAACAACGTGTCATTGCCTGCCCCGCCATTCAGGCTGTCAGTGCCATTGCCCGCCAACAACAGATCGTCGCCAAAACCGCCCTCAAGCGTGTCGTGGTTGATGCCGCCCTCCAGCGTGTCATCGCCCAAGCCCCCGCGCAGCAGATCCGTGCCCGCATTGCCTGCCAGCGCATCCTCATCGGCGCCGCCCTCCAGCAGGTCACTGCCCGCATCGCCACGCAGCACGTCATCGCCATCGCCGCCCTGCAACGTGTCGCCGCCCAGACCGCCGTACAACAGATCGGCCCCTTCGGCGCCCTGCGCCAGATCCTGGCCGTTGTTGCCATACAGCGTGTCATTGCCGGTGCCGCCGTTCAGACTGTCCCAGCCATCAAGACCGCGCAGGCTGTCATCGCCCGCGCCCCCCAGCAAGGTGTCCCACCCGATGCCGCCAAGGATCTGGTCGGCCCCCATCCCACCATCCAGCCGGTCAGACCCGGCCCCACCGCTGACCGTATCGCCCGCCGTGCCGCCGCTAAGCGCATCATCGCGGGGCGTTCCATTGACCCGCCGCGCCTGATCGTCCGGGTCGGGATCGGTGCGCAGCGCCTCGGTGTCCAGCCATTCGGGCAGGAATCGAGACGGTCCTGACAGGATCGTCGCACGCACCACGTTTGGATCCAGCGGCGCGCCGTCATGCGACACCAGCCGCAGCACCTCACGCCCCGCGGGCCCGTCAAAGACGATTTCGGCGCCGTCCACCCGCGCATTGATCTGTAATTGCCCGGTGTTGCGGTAAAACGCCCAGCCCGACAGATCCAGATGATCCTGCGCCGGGTTGAAATCGGCGACCCGATCCTGAGTGCCGTCGGTGACAAACACAAAAGTGTCGGCGCCTGTGCCGCCGGTCAGCGTGTCTGCACCGGCCCCATCCATCAAAATATCGGTGCCACCCTGACCGCGCAGAACATCATCGCCTGCGCCACCAATCAGCTGGTCATTGCTGTTGGACCCCACCAGCGTGCCGCCGGGGGCACTGGCCTGCAACGCCGCCCCCTGTGGGCCGGGATTGTGGTGAAACAGGCTCAGACCCTGATCGCCCTCACCGGCCACGGCCAGCACCAAAGATCCGTCACTGTTCATGCTCAAATCCAGTGAAAACGCCCCGCCAAGCGCGGTTTGTTGCGTGTCGGACTGCACGCCCAGATGCTGCAACGTCCCGCCGGGCAAAAGCTGGAACAGGCTGACGCCATCGTCGCTGCCCCCCGCCACCACAAACAGCGCGCCATCGCGTTCGATCACGTCCAGCTGCGAGACCCCGGCAAAGCGGGTGTCCAGCGTGTCAATCACATGGTCGGTCAATTCAAGATGGCTGGTGTCGGTGATGCGGTAAACGCTCAGCGTGCCGCTGCCTGCCGCGCCGACGATGGCATAATCGCTGCCCGCCACCGTGCCGCCTGCGACGGTGATATGCCCTGACATGCCGGGGTTGTCGTCAAGGCGGATGCTGTCCCACGACAGCAGCGTGCCTTCGTCGCTGATCCGGTACAGCCGCACCAGCCGCGACCCGGTGCCGCCTGCCACAAGGTGATCGCCCACTACCGCCAGATCGGTCAGGCCGGGCGCTGCGATGCCATCCACGGATGAGGCCACCGATCCGGGGCTGCGCAGGCTCAGCGCGCCGCTGGCCGACATGCTCCAGACCGTGGGGGACTGGCTGCCCGGATACAGCCCAAAGATCAACGCGCCGCTGCCCTGTGGTGCGCTGTCCAGCGCCGTCAGATCGTTCGGCAGCACCGTGCCCGATGATCCCAACGGCAGACCGCCCCCCATGCCGCCTGCGCTATCGTGCCAGACCCCGGCCAAAGATGCCCCGCCACCGCTGATCAGGGTAAAGCCGCGCCAGTCGCCGGTGATGCCGGTGACAAGCATCGGTTCGGTCCCCGCCAGACCCGAGGCGGCGCGCGCCGTGCTGTCAAAACTGTGTGCCGCGCCTGCCGCCCATGCGGTCAGTTGCAGCGCCGGGTGCGGGCCTGACACCACCTGTGCCGCCAGCGCACCGTCGCTGCGGGTCACCAGCACAACATCGCGCAGGGCCACCAGTGCAGCCTGATCACCCGTGTCCCCCGCCCAGACCGTGGACTGATGCTGAAAAATGTTCGATCCGCTCATCGACGCCCGCCAGACGCCCCCGTCTGAGACCTGCCCGAAACCCGCGGTCAGGCGACGGCGGCTTTGTGGCGTGCGTGCGGATTACCGCGCGGATTTTCTTAAACAATAATTCAAACCCATGCCCTTGACCTGAGGTGCCATGGCTGGTGAAGTCGCACCCGATTGGACAGCCTATTTTGCGCTAAAGAGGAGAGCTCCTGATGACCACCTACATTTTTAACACGATCGTCCTGCAGTACGATGATCAGACCCTTGAGGATCAGGCTGTTTTGGCCGGGAGTCTGGCCTTGGTTTTCCCCGAAGGCACCAGCACCGTGACCTTCTATGACGCAGATCCCGGTCCGGATATGAACGTCGATATCTCTTCGCCATTTTATTCCGGCTATTTCCCCGGCGCGAACCCCGACGACAACAGCAACAGCGACGACCCTTCGATGTTCACGGTCAGTTGGAACTATTCCGCCGGATCGGGCAGCGCTGTCATCTTGCAGTTGAACTACCACGAAGGCAGCAGCGGCTACGACGTTCTGGTCCCGATCTCGGGCGATCCGCTTCCTTTCAGCACGCTTGCGGAATTCAACACCTTCCTGAACTCCGGTTTCACGGTCGATCCCGATCCGGCGCTGTTGCCGTTCAACACCCCGCTCAGCCTCACGTCGCTGCCCAGTTATGCCAGCATGACCGAAGACGACCTGATCTCGGGCCGCGACGATGAAAACGACGTCTTTAACGGCGGCTTGGGCAATGACACGATCTTTGGATATGGCGGCGACGACAGCCTGAGCGACGGCACCGGCAACGATTTCATGGATGGCGGCACAGGGCGCGACGACTATTTCCTTGGCACCGGCAACGACACCATCGACGACACCGGCAACGATGGCAATTACGACGCGGTGTATGTGGACACATCGGGACAGGCGGCAGACGCCTATGAGGTGCTCTTTGACATGAACACCGGCCAGCACGGCGCGGTGGGCATCACCCAAGGGCAGGACAGCATTCAGGGGATCGAAGATTACTATTTCACCGGCCTGCAGAATGTCACCGTGATCGGCACCTTTGATCACAACCTGATCCAGACCGATGAAGGCCATGACACGCTGATCGGCGGCGATGGCAACGACCATCTTGATGGTGGCAACGGCGAAAACTACTTTGTCGGCGGCTCGGGCAATGACACCATCCTTGGCGGCACCAGTGGCGACGCATTCGACTATGACGCGCTGGATTTCGGTGCCGAAGGCGGCGGCAACGGTGTTGTTGTCGACACCGGTGCTGGCACCGCGACGGACAGCTTTGGCGGCTCTGACTCGTTCTCGGGCATCGACATGGTGATGGGCACCACGATGCACGACACCTTTACCTCGGACGCGGCGGACACCAATGAATTCATCCGTTTCCGCGGGGGTGCGGGGGATGACACGATCAACGTGGGCGCCGGTCGGGTGACGGCGGATTACCGCAGCGGCAGCGCCACGCAGGGCGTCGTGGCCAACCTTGATAGTGGCACCACCATCACCGATGAATTCGGCGACACCGACACGATCATCGGCGAACTGTACCGCATCCGTGGCGCACGCGAGTTTGGTGACAACCTGACCGCAGGCGACTGGGGCATGGTGCTGCAGGGCAATGGCGGCGACGACACGCTGACCGGGCGCGATGGCAACGACACGCTGCAAGGGGGGGATGACAACGACATCCTGAACGGCGGCGCGGGCGACGATTACATCGAAGGCGGCGACGGCAACGATGACATCAACGCGGGCTTTGCCTTTGACCTTGTGTATGGCGGTGCGGGCGATGACACGATCATCGGTCTGAATGGCTATGACACGCTCAATGGGGACGGCGGCGCCGACAGCATCACCGGCAACTTTGGCTTTGACAGCATCCACGGCGGCGATGACAACGACACGCTGCAGGGCGGCTTGGGCAATGACACGCTGCATGGCGACAACGGCAACGATCTGGTCGAAGGCCAGCAGGGCTTTGACATCGTCGATGGCGGCATGGGCAACGACACGCTGAACGGCAACTCGGGCGCTGACACGCTGTCGGGTGAAGAAGGCAATGACCTGCTCAATGGCGGCATCAACAACGATCTGCTGCAGGGGGGCGCCGACAATGACACGCTGTCGGGGGCAAACGGCACCGACACGCTGCTGGGCGAAAGCGGGGACGACATCCTGAACGGCAACGCCGGATCTGACAGTCTGGACGGTGGTCTGGGCAATGACATCCTGCGCGGCGGCCTTGGCGCCGACACGTTTGTGTTCAATGCAGGCACCGATGTGATCATCGACTTCCAGAACAACATCGACACCATCGCCATCGACGCATCGCTGCTGGACGAAGCCACCCCCGTGGCGGACGATCTGCGCGGCTACAGCTCGATCAACGACGATGGCAACCTTGTGCTGTCGTTCGGCTTTGGCACCACGCTGACGCTGAACAACGTGACCAACACCACCGCCATCCTTGATGACGTGGTGTTTGTCTGATCCACACAGCCTGACAAACGGACAGGCCCCGGCAGGGGCCTTCCGGTATTCCTGACCCCCGCCTCTGTCATGCTTGACCCGGCGGGGGTCTTTACGTCTTTATTCCTGCATATTGCGCCCGGTTTTCCGGGCATGGGTCTTTTGCCAGTTTCAACAGTTTTTCAAATCCATAAATGAACGGAGCCTTTCCAATGCTGCCCGACTTTACCGATCTCACCACGCTCGAAGATTTCACAACCTGGGCCCAGCTTCTGGGCACGGCCACCAGCTTTTTGGGGTCGTCCGATATCAGCGCGCCGTTCTTTGCTGACCCTGAAACCATTACTGTCGGGGATTACCTTGCGCTGCTGGACGCCGCCGAAACCGCCCTGGCCGGGGCCGATTTCAGCTTTCTGTCGGCGCAGATTCCCTTCCTTGAAACCCAGATTCGCACCGCTTTCGAAGGTGTGACGCTGCCCGACGGCATCACCGTGGACGCGCTGCTGGGCACGGTGATCGGGGTGCTGGAACAACTGGCTGGCGCGAACCAAAGCTTTTTCACCGGGCTGTTCGACGAGGTGCGCGCAGCCCTTGCGTCGCTGGCGACCGAGACGATTCTGGCACAGGCGGTCGAAGGCGGTGGCGGCGGTGGCCCCATCGGACCGATCCCGGATCTGGGCATCAATCTGCCCTCGCTGGCCGATCTGCTGGACATCGGCTGGGCCTCGGGGGATCCGCACCTGCAAACGCTCGATGGGGTTGGCTACGACTTTCAGGCGGTGGGCGAATACGTGCTGCTGCAATCGGCGGGCGCGGGTGACTTCCAGCTTCAGGCGCGGATGGAATCCTCTGGTCCCAATGTTAGCGAAATCACCGCCATGGCCACCAATCTGGATGGCAACGCGGTGATGATCGACGCATCCGACGCGACACCGCTGTCGGTGGACGGCTTGGCCGTGACCCTGAACAGTGGGGAATCCGTGGCGGTGGGCAATGGCCGAATCTGGCGCGATGGCGATGCCTTTACCATTGTCTATCCCGGCAGCAATGGCACGGTGGACGACGGCGACAGCCGCGTGACCGTACAGTTGCAGGGCGACCGGCTGGACATGTCGGTGCAACTGTCCTCAGACCTGATGGGCACTCTCGAAGGGCTGTTGGGCGATGGCGACGGCAACCCCGACAACGATATTGCGCTGGCCGATGGCACGGTGCTGGCGCGTCCGCTGGCCTTTGCCGAACTTTACGGCAGCTACCGTGACGACTGGCGCGTGACAACCGAAGCCGACAGCCTGTTCACCTATGACACCGGCGAAACGCTGGCGGGCTTTTATGATGCGGCCTACCCCGGTGCCGAGGTGACGCTGGACACGCTGGACCCCACAGTGCGCGCCAATGCCGAAACCGCCGCACAAAACGCCGGATTGGTGCCCGGCACCGAAGCCTATGACAACGCGGTGCTGGATTTTGCGCTGACCGGCGATGCCAGCTTCTTGACCTCGGCGCTGCAGACCCCGGTCACCGGCGGCGGCACCGGGCTGGCCGATGTGCTGGCAGGCGGGCTTGGCGGCGATGCGATCGACGGTCTGGGCGGCGACGACACCCTGACCGGAAATGATGGCAACGACCTGCTGCGCGGTTCGTCGGGCAATGACGACATCGACGGCGGTGCGGGCGCTGACCTGATCAACACTGGCACCGGCTTTGACATGGTTCAGGGCGGGTCCGGCAACGACACGGCGCTGGGGCTGAACGGTCAGGACACGCTGATGGGCGGCGACGGCAATGACAGCCTGACCGGCAACGCCGGCGCCGACAGCCTGCTGGGCGATGCGGGCGACGATACGCTGGTGGGCGGCCTGTCGAACGACACACTAGAGGGCGGCGCAGGCAACGATCTGTTGGATGGCCAGCAGGGCTTTGACCTGCTGTCGGGCGGCGATGACAACGACACGCTGAACGGCAACTCGGGCGCCGACACGCTGATGGGCGACGGCGGGGCCGATCAGCTGAACGGCGGCATCAACAACGACCTGCTGCAAGGCGGGCTGGGGGCCGATACGCTGAACGCCGGCAACGGCAGCGACACGCTGGAAGGCGGCGGTGGCGCCGATGTGCTCAACGGCAATGCCGGGTCTGACGTGCTGGAGGGCGGCGGCGGCGCCGACATCCTGCGCGGTGGCATCGGGGCGGATACATTCGTGTTCACCGCAGGCGACGGCGCCGATACGATCATCGACTTTCAGGGCGTGGACACGCTGCAACTGGAGGCCAGCCTGCTGGGTGGCGGGGCGCTGGCGGATTTCGCCAGCACCAATGGCGATGGCAACCTTGTCCTGACCTTTGGCACCGACAGCATCACGCTGAACAACGTGAGTGATGTGGCCGATATTGCCAACGACGTGATTTTCGTCTGATCATTGGCATCAAAGGGCCGCGCCCGACCCTGGGTGGGCGCGGTTCAAACGCAAGAGCCACGCGCCTTGCGTCGCTTCGCCCGTAGGCCCGGCCTGCGCACAGACTTCGCCAATGCGCCCTCCCGGGGGGAGGGTCGGGCGCGGCCCGGGCTAACGCTCGCGCCAAACGTCTGGCAACAACACGCCTTGAGAATAGATTTCCCGGACCATTGCGCCTTAGCTGCGCTTCTTCACCCATCCCAGAAACGCCGCA
The DNA here is from genome assembly GCA_947561585.1 of Caprella mutica. Taxonomy (NCBI): domain Eukaryota; kingdom Metazoa; phylum Arthropoda; class Malacostraca; order Amphipoda; family Caprellidae; genus Caprella; species Caprella mutica. The sequence goes on along the minus strand of CANNZV010005637.1, from coordinate 16,427 downwards.
TCGGCGCTTTTGAGCCGGGGCGCGCCCGAGGCCGCCCAGACCCCCTGCCATTCGGCCTGCAGCGCATAGACATCCGCCCCCGGCGCCAGCACGCGCACAGCGTCCAGCGTTTCAGGCGCGATCTGCGGCGGGGTGGCGGGCGCATTGGCGCGCACCCGGCGCGGCGTCACGCGGATCATGTCGCCGGGCTCTTCGGTCAGCACGTAATCGGGCAAGTGATCGGTCTTGATCATCTCGCGCAGCATGGCGCGGAACACCCGGCGCGGGCTGGCTGATCCGGATTTCTTGCACAGGGTGTCCACCGACACCCGCCATTCCGGCTGGCGCCCGCAATGTTTGCGCGCCAGTTCATAGATCCGCCGCTCAAGCGGTTTGCGCAGGCGGAAATAATCGCGGCTCAGCGTCAGCACCGATTTGCTCACCACCGCGCGAAACAGCCAGTCCGACAGGGTCACCGCCACCGATGCCATGCGCCCGCCACGGGTGTTGCGGACGATCTGCCAGCTTTCGATCATGCCAAAACCGGTGGTCACCTCTTGGCCGCCGGTTTCATAGTTGGTGGTGATGCGCGTGCCTGCCAGCCGTTCAAACGCCTCGCGCAGGCGGCGGTAACTGTCACCGGATGTTTCGCGGTTGGTCGCCACCAGCAGATCATGCGCCGTCAATTGCAGCGTGCGCGACACCCGGCGCCCGGCATTCAGCGCCGCCACCAGCTGGCTGATGCAATAGATCAGGATGTCCTTGTCGTGGATTGTCGCCAGCCCCTTGACGCTGGGGGTCACGGTGATTTCCACGCCGTTGTGTTCGTAATTCAGGATGCGCCGGTCGGGCCGCGTGGACAGCGAAAACATCGGATGTTCCATGCTCGCCAGATCGTCCTTGGGCGCCGCCGCAAAAATATCGCACAGAAAGAAATCTTTCTGCGGATGGTGGATGGGCGCCAACGCCCCCCCTGTCATATCACCGCCTGTCATGGCTTTTGCCTGTATGTTCTTGCCGCTTTACGCGGGCTGCTGTGCTCGGTCGTGACCCCTGTCCGATGTATCCCGGAGCTTCGTGGTTTCACTGACACCCCACCCTAGAGTTATCCACAGCACACGTCCAGCATTGCCCGCGCACCCATCGGGTTTTCAGAGTCGTCTCTTCGGGCTTCCAGAGTCGCTTTGTCGTGGTTTCAGAGTCGGGTCACCCAAAAAAAAGCGTCAAAGCCATTGATTCAAAACAGCTTTTGAAAAGGCCCATCAGTCTGTAACTTATAAATAACCATATTTAACAGCCCTAAGCGGCACCAGTGCCCTGCTCAAACCCCTGAAACATCCCCCATGGCGGCGCGAATCGGGCTATGAAAAGCAGGGAAATCGGCCTGCGTGTGCTCAAAACCCTTCCATGTGCCACGTTTTGCGATATAGTTCGTAAAAAATGATACATGGGGCAATAAATGGCATCCGAGAGCAGTCCTCCCCCTTATTTCAACATCGACCCGGACAAGGCGATGGGGGATCTTGATTCACCTTCCACCACAGCACGGTTTTCCCAGATTGCCGAGGCCTGCGCACGCGGACGCGCTGATCTGGCCTCACGTGGCATGGACGAAACGGGCCGCAAATCGCTGCGCCTGTTTTCGACATGGGAAATCACCCGCTACCTGATCCCGGTCGCCGCCGCGCATTTCCGCCGGGTGCTGCGGGCCAACCCGGACCTGCCACAGGGACGCAGCGAAACCGACGGGGGCGCCAAATGGTTCACGCTGGACGAGGTGTTGCGCCTGCGGGCGTTCTTTGGCTCGCAGGGGTCAAAGGCCAAGAACTATCTGCCCTACCGCCCCGAAGGGCTGCCTGCGAAAATGGTTGCCGTTGCGAATTTCAAAGGCGGTGTCGGCAAGACCAGCACAGCCGCGCATCTGGCGATGAGCGCCGCCCTTGATGGCTACAAGGTGCTGGTGATTGATCTGGACAGCCAAGGCTCCATGACCTCGATCTTTGGCGGGCAGGTGGCAGATGAATGGGGCACGGTGTTTCCGCTGCTGGCACGCCACTACGGGCGGCATCTGCAGGACATGAACCGCGCGCGCATGGACCGGGGCGAAGACCCGCAAGCGCTGGACGAAACCCTGTCCGAAGCGATGACCGTCACCGCGCAGGATCTGGTGCAGAAAACCCACTGGCCCAACATCGACTTGATCGGTGCGCAGCTGAACCTGTACTGGGCTGAATTCCAGATCCCGGTCTGGCGCATGCAGGGCCGGTCGTGGAAGCTGTGGGATGCGCTGACCGACAGTCTGGATCAGGATGGCATTCTGGATGACTACGATCTGATCTTTCTCGATACCCCCCCGCGCTGGGGTATCTCACGATCAACGGGCTGGCGGCGGCGGATATCCTGCTGGTGCCGATGGGCGCATCGTTTCTGGAATTTGACAGCACGGGCCGGTTCTTTGACATGCTGCATTCGACGTTCTCCAGCATCGAAGAGGCCGAAAACATGGCGGCGCGGGCGCTGGGGCGTGACGGGCTGGCGTTTGAATGGGACGCGGTGCGTGCGCTGATCACCCGCTAATGACAGCGCCCAGCAGGGCGAGATGGCGGCGCTGATGCAGGCCTACCTTGGCCCCACCCTATCGCCGCACCGGCAGGATTTCACCGCGCTGATCGGGCAGGCCGGCGAACAGGTGTCAGGCATCTACGAAGCCGATTACCGCGATTTCAACCGCGAGACCTATGTGCGGGGCCGCGAAACCTTTGATGCCACCTACGCGGCGTTCAAGCGGCTGCTGACGGGGGTCTGGAGACGCGAAGATCTGGCCACGCGTGAGGTGGCGGAATGAACCGGGGGGTGAAACAGGCTTTCGCACGCGAAAGGCCACCGTACGGGGCGTTCACCTGCCGTTCAGCCCCCTGCCCCACCCTGACAGGCCCCAACCGTAAAGGAGCCGTGACATGGCCAAACGCAAACGACTGACCCCGGCGCAGACCGATCACTTCAGCGGCCCTGTAACCGCGGCCCCCACAGCGCGCGCACCGATTGCGCAGGTGGCAGGCGATGCGGCGGCAGCCGCGGCCTTTCACGACGTGGCGGGCGAACTGGCCCGCGCCCGTGACGAAGGCCGCCTTGTGCAATCCCTGCCGCTCGAGGCGATCCATGCCGAGCACCTGATGCGCGACCGCATGGCGCTGGACCCCGAAGCGCTCAGCGCGCTGAAGGACAGCATCCGCGCCCGTGGCCAGCAGACCCCGGTCGAGGTGGTCGATCTGGGTGAGGGGCGCTACGGGCTGGTGTCGGGCTGGCGGCGGCTGCGGGCGCTGCGCGACTTGCACAGTGACACCGGCGAGGCGCGATTTGCCAGCGTTCTGGCGCTGCTGCGGCGCCCCGAGGATGACGCGCAGGCCTATGTGGCGATGGTCGAAGAAAACGAAATCCGCGCTGACCTGTCGTTTTTTCGAACGCGCCCGCATCGTGCGCCGCGCAACCCAAGGTGGGGTGTTTGCCGACGATCAATCGGCGCTGAATGCGCTGTTTGCCAGTGCCACCCATGCGCGCCGGTCCAAGATCAAAAGTTTTTCTGCGGGTGGTCGACAGCCTTGGTGACGTGCTGCGCCACCCGGCGCGCTTGTCCGAACATCTGGGGCTGAAACTGTCCAAGGCGCTGGCCACGGACCCGGGCCTGCCTGCCCGTGTGTCGCGTGCGCTGGCCGGGATTGACCCGCAGGATGCGGATGCCGAAATCGCCGCGTTGCAAACGCTGCTGGCGCCAAAACCCGTCTCTAAAGCCCCTGCAGAGCCAAAGTCAGCCCTCAAGACACCCGCGGAACAGGCCATTGCAGGCCGCGATCCGGACAGGGTTCAGCCCACCATTCCCGGCATCGGGCTTAAGGCCAAACGCGGCGAAGTGGTGCTGTCGGGCAATCGCGTCACCGGCGATTTCGTCAACAAACTCGAGGCCTGGTTGACCTCGCTTGAGAAATAACCACCCCGCGCCTTTCGCGTGCGAAAGGACTGGGCCAAATCGGGGCAAACCGGGTTAAAACTGGACGAAACGGGTCTTGTCAGGCACACTCAAGGGATGACCGCATTGCGCGACCATCCCTTTTTTTCTGGAGATTTGACACATGCCCCTTTCCCCCCTGAATGCGCTGGAACCCGTGGACCTGCCCGAGGACACCAGCACGTCTGAAACCCTGACATGGGACGGCACCGCGCAGGTGTTCACCGGATCGGTCTTTGAAAGCAGAGACCGCGACTGGATCCGGCTGGAGGTCCCGGCTGGCAGCAGTGTTGGCGTGGGGATGGATGGCATCGGCTTTCCCGACCCGATCATCCGGATCTATGACGACAGCGGCAGCTATCTCCGGGCTGCTGACCAAAGCTATTATTTGGGGGATGGCAACAACCCGGCGCTGACCCTGTCGCCAGAGGCGGACAACCACCTATTACGTGTCAGTGGCGTCCTATTACAACAACGGCACCGGGGACTATGAACTGCACCTGTTCCCCGAGGTCGCGGCGAACAACACAACCACGCTTGCCCTGTCTTCGGGCGGCAGCGTGTCGGGCGAGATCGAGTATTCCTATGACCGCGACTGGGTGGCGCTGAACGTCGAGGCAGGCACGCTTTATTCTTTGATCGACACGGTCGGTGATGTGTCCGGTTTCAGCTTTCGCCAAACCAACAGCAGTGTGCAGATCGTCGACAACGGTCCCGGCATCGACGAAACCTTTCTCGCGACACAAACCGGCACGGTCTATGTGTCGGTTGGTGGCAACTGGTCGGACCGCAACACGACCTATACGCTGGAACTGACCGAAGTGCCGATCATCAGCGGCAGCTATGGGCCGGAACGCCTGCTGGGTGGCGCGATGGGCGATTTCGTCTCTGCTCTGGCTGGAAACGACCGCATCAGCACCGGTCCGGGGGATGACAGCGTGCTGGCAGGTGCCGGAGATGATCGCGTGGGCCTTGGCGCGGGGGATGACACTTTGAATGCGGGCGCGGGCAATGACTGGGCCCGTGGCGGAGATGGCAACGACACGATGATCGGGTCGACCGGCAATGACACGCTGTTGGGCGAGGCGGGCGCGGATCAGCTCGGCGGCGATTCCGGGCACGATGTGCTGTCCGGTGGTAGCGGCGCCGACTGGCTGCGCGGCGGGCGCGACAATGACTGGATCAGCGGCGACGGCGGCGATGACGATCTGTTCGGCGAGGTCGGACATGACACGCTGCTGGGCGGGTTCGGTGACGATTACCTGCGCGGCGAAGACGGCGATGACATCCTGTTTGCCGGGCCGGGGGCGGACCAGGTCTATGGCGATGACGGTGACGATGTCCTGAATGGCGGTGGCGGTGTGGATTACCTGTACGGGTCGGATGGCGACGACACGCTGTTTGGGGGGGAAGCGCGCGACCAGATGTATGGCGGTGATGACGACGACCTGATGGTTGGGGGCACCGGCGGTGACCGGATGTTTGGCAACGATGGCAATGATATTTTGCTGGGCGGAACGGGCTATGACATTCTGGAAGGCGACAGTGGCGACGATATTCTGCAGGGTGGTCTGGGGATGGACACGCTGTCTGGCGAGAATGGCAATGACACGCTGACAGGCGGTGCCGGAGCGGATGTGTTCGTGTTCTCGGGCAGCTATTTTGGCTCCGGTCCGGGTGATGACATCATCACCGATTTTCAGAACAACGTCGATAAGCTGGACCTGTCGGCCTATGCCGATGAATTTGCCGATGATCCCGAGCTGCTGCGCGGCATCACCACGCTGAATGCCGACGGCGATCTGGTGCTGAACTTTGGGCTGGGCCAGACCCTGACCCTGCAGGGCATCCGCTTTACCACGCTTATTCTGGACGATCTGATTTTCTGATCTGACAAGATACCTTGGGGCGGAACAGAGACTGTTTCGCCCTTTTTCCTTGGGTCCCCCGACTTTCGCATGCGAAAGCCCCCTGCCCTGTCTCTTGGCCGTGCGATACGGCACATGTTGACGCAAGGGCACTTGCTTTGGCACACTGGGGGTGTTTTTCGGGCGTGCCATGGGGCCGCCACACCCTTGCCAGCCCCGCTGTGCGTCTTGGTTTCACTTGTTCACGCAACTGATTTCACAGGAGGCCGCCATGGCCATTGTCAACGTGCTGGTCCGTCTTCAGGCCATTTCGATCGAAGGCCTGATCCTTTACACGCTTCTTAACCGTTCGGCATTTGCCGACTTCTTTGGCAACCGGTTCGAAATGACCGTCAGCCGGGGCGACGAAGATTACACGTTGGTGTTCAACGGCCTAAATCTGGGCATCGTATCGGTGGTGCCGCCGCTGTTTACCGGGACGGTGGGCAGCATGGAGATGTACCGCCAGACCGACAGCGGTCCTGAGTTTATGGGCTCGATGATCCTGCCGGTGGCCACTTCGTTGCAGACCATGGCCGAGGCCGCCGCCAACCTTGGCACGATCAACCGCACGCCGCCCGACACCAGCGGCACGGACGATGCCAACCATGTCAATGCGGCGGCATTCTTTGACCTGATCCTTGATCCCGACGGCGCCTTTGGGATGATTTACACCGGCTCGGACGAGGGTGACCTGATCAACGGGTATCGCACCAATGACAATCTGAACGGGGCTGCGGGCGATGACGTGATCCGCCTGTCGCCGGGGTTTGACACCATTGTCGGCGGTGATGGCGTGGATACGCTGGACGGGCGTCTGGTGGATGCGGGCATCACCTATGACGGCGATACCGATAGCGGCAGCTTTGGCACATCGGCCTTCACCACCTCGGGGGTCGAGGTTGTCATCGGGTCGAACCTTGGGGATGACCTGATCGCGGGCGGCGATGTGACCACGCTGTATGGCGCGGTGGGTAATGACACGCTGACAGGGCGTGGTGCGGCCGAATTGCTGTCGGGCGGTGATGACGACGACAGCATCTTTGGCGGCGCGGGGTTCGACACGCTCGAAGGCGATGGCGGCAATGACACGTTGGCGGGGGCCGATGGGTTTGACAGTCTGGACGGTGGCGCAGGCGCCGACCTTTTGCAGGGCAACAACGGCTTTGACACGCTCAATGGCGGGGCGGGTAATGACACGGCCAACGGTGGTCTGGGGTTGGACACGCTGATCGGTGGCGCGGGCAACGACAATCTGCAGGGGGCGGCTGGCTTTGATCTGTTGCAGGGCGGTGATGACAACGACAGCCTGTTTGGCAACTCGGGCGCTGATACGTTGCAGGGCGACGCAGGGGCCGATGTGCTGACCGGCGGCACCAACGATGACCTGCTGGAGGGCGGAGACGGTGCAGACACGCTGAACGGATCGAACGGCACAGACACGCTTTTGGGCCAGAACAGTGACGATATCCTGAACGGCAACGCCGGGTCCGACAGTCTGGACGGTGGTCTGGGCAATGACATCCTGCGCGGCGGCATCGGCGCGGATGTGTTTGTGTTTGGCGCAGGCGACGACGTGATCATTGATTTTCAGAACAACATCGACACCATCGCGATCGATGCCTCGTTGATGGACGAAGCCATGCCCGTGGCCGAAGACCTGCGCGGTTATTCATCGATCAACGGCGATGGCAACCTTGTGCTAAGCTTTGGCTTTGGCACCACGCTGACGCTGAACAACGTGACCAACACCACCGCCATCCTTGATGACGTGGTGTTTGTCTGACGCCTTTTGGGGCTGAAATAGAGCCTGTTTTAACCGGCTTTCGCATGCGAAAGTGCAATTATTGAAAGTGACACTTTATGCCTTTGATTGACGAGTTTCATACGCAAAGCACAACCTTGGCCCAGGATCTTGGCGCGCTGGATACAACCTTTGACGTGGTGGGTGTCACGCTGGTGACAGCGGAGACCGTCCTGAATATCCCCAACCAGTTCGAACGATATCTGGCGGGGCGGGCGGATGCGATCAATATCCCCAATGTCATTGTCACCGCTCTGGGGAGTTTGCCCTATGGCATTGGCACGGCGATCCGTCAGTTGGACCGGGTCAGCGACAGTGTGTCAGCGGCTGTGGACCGGCAGGCGGATATCATGCACGCCCTGCACAACAGCTGGGCCCCTGCCCGCACGGCGGTCGAACGTGTTTCGGCGGCGTTGGCTTTGCCCAGTCTTGCGATAACGGGGATATCGACGGCGGCAGACAACCGGTTGGAAGAGGCGGACCTGCTGCTGACGACCATGACCGGCGAAGCGCTGGTGGCCGACAGTGAACTGGTGACGCGCATTCTGGATCTGGGGGGCGAAGCGCTGGACTGGCACAGCCAGCAGGACGCGTTGCTGGCGCCATTGAACAGTGCCATGGCCGAGGTCAACAGCACCGTTGCCACGCTGGACGCGCTGATGCCGGATCTGGGGCCGCTGCAAAGCGCGATGAACGACGCGCTGGGGTTCTTCACCACGGCCGCGAATTTTGCCAATAGCCTGTATGATGCGCTGGACATCACCATCGATCCGCCATTGCTGCCCGCGATCAACCTGATCGATGCGCTTGAGGCCATCACCGGTTTTATCGGGATCGTGCAAGATTTCATCGAAGGCATCGTGATTGGCATTCTTGAAGGGCTGGGATTCAACACCAACGTCTTTGCCCCGCTTGAAAATCAAATGCTCAGTGCGCTGACGCCGTTTTTTGACGCCTATGGCGCGTTGCAGACCGCCACGGCGGCAGCGATGACGGCCGTGACCAGCGCGCTGACCTCGCTGCTGGGCGCCATTGATGAGCTGTTTCTGGCGATCGGTGAAACGCTTGGGATCGAAACGCTGTTTGCGTCCGAGGCCGCGTTGAGCGAGCCCGAGGATGGCGTGTTGAACGGCGCCGAAGGCGAAGACGGGCTGTTTGGCAATCTGGGCGATGATCAGATCAGCGCCGGGCGCGGAGATGACTTTGCCTTCGGCGGGCCGGGGCATGACCAGATCAGCGGTGGGCGCGGCCATGACGAAATGTATGGCGGTGCGGGCGACGACACGCTGACCGGGGGCACGGGTGATGATCTGTATGCCGGGGGCAGCGGCACGGATCGCGCGGTGTTGTCCGTGGCGCTGCGCGATGCCGAGGTGACTGTCGAAGGCAGCAGTCTCTATATCACCTCAAGTGAAGGCATGGATGCCTTTCACGGGGTCGAGGAATTTGAACTGGCAGGCATCTTGCGCAGCTTTGACGAAATGGCAGGCCGGGCCACGGCGCTGATCGACAACGGCACGCCGTTTGATGACACGCAGGTGGGCAGCGATGGCAATGACACGCTGCGTGGTGGCGCGGGCAATGACAGCCAGTTGGGCGGTGATGGTGACGACAGCCAAGAAGGCGGCATCGGCTTTGATACGCTGGATGGCGGCGCGGGCAATGACACGCTGATCGGGCAGAACGGCTTTGACAGTCTGATTGGCGGGCCGGGCGATGACCTGCTGCAGGGCAACTTCGGCAACGACACGCTGGACGGTGGACTTGGGGCGGACACGCTCGAAGGCGGTCTGGGCGCCGATGTGCTGCGCGGCGGGGCCGGGGCCGACGATCTGGCAGGGAACGCTGGCGCCGATCTGCTAGAGGGCGGCGGTTCGGGCGACACGCTACAGGGCAATGCGGGCACCGATACGCTGCGTGGCGACGGCGGCGATGACCTGCTGGAGGGCGGCATCAACAACGATGTGCTGGAGGGTGGCACGGGGCTTGATACGCTGCGCGCAGGCAATGGCGCCGATACGCTGTCAGGCGGCGACGGAGCCGATAGCCTGCAAGGCAACGCGGGCAATGACACCCTCGAAGGCGGGCGCGGCAATGATACTGTGGATGGCGGCATCGGGGCCGACACGTTTGTGTTCAACAGCGGCGACGGCGCGGATCTGATACGGGATTTCCAGAACAATATCGACACGATTGCGCTGGAACAGAGCCTGTTTTCACAGATCAATCCCGTGCCTGCGGATATTGCTGACCTCGCCTCGGTCAATGCGGACGGAGACGTGGTGCTGAGCTTTGGCAGCGACAGCCTGACCTTTGCCGGGATCGGTTTGGTTCAGGCGCTGGTCGATGATGTGGTGTTGGTCTGACGCCCCGGCCTTCGTGTCTTTCGCACGCGAAAGCCGGAACAGTCTCTAGTCGGCCAGAACCTTGCGCGCTTTGGCGCGGGCTTTCTGAATGGTGTCGGGCACCGGTTCACCGGTTTCCAGTTGGCGCAGCAACGCCCAGTCGGTTGTGGCCAGCACGTGCCGGGCCTGCGCGCGGCGCGCCTCTTGTGCCTCTTGCGCACGGGTGGCGGCGGTGCGGGTCAGGGTGAAATCGATGGTCTTGCGTTTCGCCATGATCAGGCCTCCTGTCCGGGCAGTTGAATGGGGCCATCCACGTCGACCACGATCGGCGCAGGGGTGCGGCACGTGTCATCCGCCCCTGCCGCATGGGGCAGCAGCAGGTTCAGCTCCAACGTGCCGTTCTCGCGCCGCGCAGGGCCGCAGAACACCGGGCTGTCGATGGCTTCGGGAGGCAGGTCTTCGCCTTCGCCCAGCGGGGCAAAGTCGAACCGGATGCCATTGACCAGCAGCGCGTCGCCATCGCGTTCCAGCCGCAGGGGCGCGTCCGAGCGCACCGGGTGCAGGATCAGTTTCATCATCGTCTCTCCCTTTCTCAGAACCAGCGCCCAATGGCGGTCAGCAGGACCACCACCTTGTCGCCTGACTGGAAATCCGACGCGCCGGGCACCCTGCGCACGTTCAGCCGCGCGGTGGTGGCATTGGCGCCGGAATTGGCCCAGCTGACCGCTGACAGTTCATCCAGCCCCGGTGTCGCAGCCCCCAGCGTGGCCGAGGCATTGATCACGCCCATCACGCTGGGAACAGAGACGAATCCAGCCGGATAGACCCAATCCGTGGTGCAGGCCGCGCCGTTGGAATACAGCACGTCAAAATGCTGTTTGGTGCAGATCTGCGTGCCATCGGCAAAGCGGATGTATTCGCCATTGGCGTTTGATCCGCTTTCCATCACTGCACCGGTGGGCTGACCGCCGCTTTGACTGACCGCGCCCAGCACGTTGCCCGGGCCATAGCCGTAATCGGCGCGCATCAGGCGGCCTGTGGTGGTGTCGGTGGCGCTTTGCTGTATCGCGTCGCCACTGGCCAAGCCGCTGGCCGCGTCAAAGCTGAGTGCGGTGGTCCATGTGGCCCCATCGGCGCTGACCTTTATGGCGAAATCGTCACTGCCCGCCGTGCCCATTTCGGCCCGTCCGGACCATGCGGTCTGAAACAGCAGGCTGGCGGTGTCGCCGCTGGCCGCCTTGTTGATCTTAAGCTGGTGCCCCGCGCCTTCGTGGCTGAGCAGCGTGGCGGGGCTGGCCACCGACAGGCGGTTGGTGGCGTCATGGGTCGTCATGATGCCCAGCCCGTCGATATTATCGGTTTCCGCCGCGAGGCTGACCCAGGCACTGCCGTCCCAGGCGACCATGGCGCCTTCGGCCTGCACATAGGCGCACCAGCCGGGCAGGGGGGGCGTGAACAGCCAGCCTTCCGAGGCCGAGAACAGCGCGATGGCGCCGTCCTGACCGGCCCAGTCACCGCTGCCGCCGGGTGCCACGATATGGCGGTCGCCGTCGCTGGGGGCTGTGGGGGGCACGCTTTGGTCGCGCGCGCTGACCGACAACTGGACCGCAAGGTCCAGCGCCCGCAGCGCTTCGTTATGGGTGACGTGTTTCTGCGCCTGAGCGGGCAGAATATAGGGCAGCGACAGGATCGCCGTTTGATCGGACATGGCAGGGCTCCCACGGGGTAACAGTATCTGGGTAACTGGATCGTCGCGACGCTAGGCGCCGTGGGTTAAGCCTTTGGGCTGCCACCGCGCGGCGCGGCAGGGCAGGGCGCAACGCAAAACGGGCCGGAACAGTCTCTGTTCCAGCCCGTTTCGCTGTTTCGCATGCGAAAGTCTGTGAGTGTCAGACGATGTTGATGTCGTCCACAAGCGCGCCTGTGTTGGTCACACCGGTGAAGGTCAGGCTGTCGGTGCCAAAGGTCAGCACCACAAAGCCATCGGCGTTCAGGGACGCATAATCGCGCACATCATCGGCCACTGGGTTGGCTTCGGCAAACAGCGCGGCATCCAGTGTGATGGTGTCGATATTGTTCTGGAAGTCCGCGATGCGGTCGTCGCCAGATCCAAGATCGAACACAAAGGTGTCCGCGCCAATCCCACCGCGCAGCACATCGTTGCCGATGCCGCCGTCCAGCGTGTCATTGCCCGCGTTGCCTTCCAGCCGGTCGTCATTGGCGCCGCCCGTCAGATCATCGGCGCCATTGCCCGCGTTCAGCGTGTCATTGCCCGACCCGCCGTTCAGGACATCGTTGTTGATGCCACCGTTCAGCACATCCGCGCCGCTGTCGCCGCGCAGCGTGTCGGCGCCCGCGTTGCCGTTGAGCGTATCGGCATCCGAGCCGCCTTCGATCAGGTCAGCGCCGGACTGCCCGTCCAGCCGGTCAGAGCCCGTTCCGCCATAAAGCGTGTCTGTGCCGATGCCGCCAAAGGCCGTGTCATCCCCGGCGCCACCATCCAGCAGATCAAAGCCGTTGTTGCCCAGCAGGCTGTCGTTGCCATCCTGACCAAACAGGCTGTCATAGCCATCGTTGCCGATCAGCGTGTCATCGCCGGTCCCGCCGGTCATGGTGTCAAAGCCGATGCCGCCCACCATGCTGTCGTGGCCGCCGCCGCCATCAAGGCTGTCGTTGCCTGCAAGCGCGCTAAGCGTGTCGTTGCCGGTGCTGCCCAGCAGCGTGTCGGCGTCCGGTGTGCCGGTGTCATTGTTGCCCGCGCCGCCGCTGCCGGTCAGGGCTGACATCGATACGGTCTGGTCGCTGAAGGCGACGTTTTCGATGCCGATCAGATCGTCGGTGCCATCGGCCGATACCAGCCGCACGCCGCCGGTGATGGTGGTCACCGTGGTGGCCGCGCGGGTGGCGTTGACCACGGCCGTGTCGCTGCCTGTGCCGCCTGTCAGCGTATCGTTGCCCAGACCGCCGGTCAGGCGATTGTCGCCGTCGTTGCCGGTCAGCGCGTCGTCGCCTGCGCCGGATGTTGCGTTTTCAATCACCACGCCATTGGCGATGGTGTAACCGCCCGCGATGTTCAGCGCGTGTGACACATATCCGCCGCCGCCGATCTTGTCGTCCAGTGTGGCTGGGCGCAAATCGATCACCACGTCATCGCTGCCGCTGTAAGACAGGGTGTCGTCACCGCCAGTGTCCCAGATCGCCTGGAAATAGGTGCCGTCGGTGTTGGCCTCAGGCAAGGCATACAGGTCGTCCCCGGATGCGGTGCTGGTGTTGGCGCCGTACTTGATCTGCAGCGCCGCGATGTCCAGCGCCATCGGTCCGGCTTCATAGCCGTATTGATCAGCGGTATCGGGGCGGCTGCCGGTGTTGTCACCGGTAAAATAGCCCGAATTGTAGGACATGGTGGTAAAGATGCCCTGATTCAGCAGGTGGTCGCCATACTGGTCATAGGGCGAGAACACGCCAGACATGATCGACGACCCGCCGCCGTCGTCATGCGGGTGCGCCAGCCCCATGCCGTGCAGCAATTCGTGGGTGATGGTGACAAAGCCATAGCCGCCGGTTTCCAGATCGCCGCCTGCGCTTCGGTCCCACAGGGTGCCGTCAAACACGCCAACGCCGGCGTTGGTTTCGCCCGGAGGGTTGAAATACCCCAGAAAGTCGCCCAGCGATTCATTGGTGTCCAGCAAGATCACCATATCGGCAGCGCCCGGATTGGACTGTTCGACAAAGGTGACATCAGCCACCGCTTCGATCAGGTCAAAGGCGGCCTCAAAGCGGCTGATTTCATAGGCGTTGAAGCCTTCAGAGGTGTAGCCATCGGCGCTGTAGCCTGCCGGGGCGAAATAGTAGGTGATTGTGCCGTCGGGCAGCTGCGTGTTCCAGTCGATCGTATCGACCGGATCGTAGGGTTCGGGCGTGTAGGGGGTGACCTGCACGGAATAGCTGCCGGTTTCGCCTGAATCATAGCCGCCCGCGTCGATATAGACCGTCTCGGCGGTGGTGGCGGTGTAGACCAGCGCAGAATCATACCCGCGGTAATCGTCGTTCTGCCCGATCACATTTCCAAAGCTGTCGTAAAGCGTCAGGAACGGGTCATCCAGCGTGTTGCCGGTCAGTTCGATCAGCACCGACTGACCGGGCACCAGTTCCAGTTCAAACCAGTCATGGTCGCCGCCGTCCTCAAGCGTGCCATTCACCGTTTCGCCAACCGAAATCTGCCCTGCGGTGGCGATGGTGGCGCCGAAATCATCCGCGCTGCCCGATCCGGTGCCGGTGTTGGTGATCGTGACTTCGTAGGTGCCGATCTCGGTGGCGTCAAAGCCCAGAGCGCCGATGTAATAGGTGCCGGTTGCGGGCGCCGTGTAGCTGAGCAAGGCATTCACCCCAAGCCCGCCGTCGTCGTCAAAGGCGATCAATGTGCCATTGCCGTCATAAAGCGCCATCATCGGATCGCCCAAAGACGCCCCGGTGACCGCGATGGCATAGGTCTGGTTCTGGGTCAGGGCAACGGCAAACCAATCTTCGTCATTGCCGGTTTCGATATTGCCAGTGACGGTCCCGCCAATCTGCGCGACACCGGATGTTGTGATGTCAGCGGCATAGTCGTCAGCCTCGGCCATAATTGTCGAGGGGATTCGTAACTCTTTGAAAGTACACAAAAAGCACATATTGAAAGCTCCTGTATTCCGGCCTGTAGGCTGGGTTTTTTGTCACTCTACGCCTGCTGCGACCGTGGCACAATCACGTGACGGTCGCAGGATGAAAACCATCCGCCGCTGCGGTTTCTGGCTCACACTATGATGAGAGTGTCGTCGGTGATTTGCGCAACATCCGTGATACCGATCATCACAATGCGGTCGGTGTCAAATGTCAGCACCAGATGGCCGCTGTTGTTGTAGCTGGCGTAGCCCGCCAGATCAGCGGTGGTTGGGACGGCTTCGGTGAACATGGCCGCGTCCAGTTGCAGCGTGTCGATGTTGTCCTGAAAATCGTCGATCCGGTCGCGCCCGTCGCCATCGTTGAAAATGAACAGGTCCGCGTGGGCGCCGCCGCGCAGCACGTCGTTTTCGGTGCCGCCGATAATCGTATCGGTGCCGTTCCAGCCTTGGATGATGTCCTTGCCGACGCCGCCTTCGATCAGGTCGCCGCCATAGAGCACGTCAAACCCGATCCCGCCGGTCAGGCTGTCATTGCCACCCGCCCCGTCCAGAGTATCGTTGCCCGCCCCACCCGACAGGGTGTCGGGACCCGAACCACCTGTGATGCTGTCCGCCCCAGAGGTCCCGGAATCGGTGATCGGGGGATCTGTGGTCAGACGGTCCTCAAAGGCTGCGGCCAATGCCTGAATTTCAGGGTCCAACCCGGCAAGATACGCATCGACAGCCGCTGTGTAATCGGACAGCAAGGCGGCCGAAAATGTGTCGATGGGGGATGTCAGGGCCGCCAGCGCCGTGGCCTCAATATCCGCAATTTGCGTGCCAAAGCTTTGTGACAGGCTGTCGCCGGTCTGATCAAGCAGCAGCGCCTGTAGTCCGGCGTCCAGTTCTGTCATACGGTCTTCATTGATCATCAGCCCCATCAGCCGGGGCGACAGAAGGGCCATGCCGGGGGCCTGAAGATAGCCGCTGACAACATCGTCGACGTTGATCAGATCCGCTATGTACGGCGAAAAGAAGCCGCCATCAATCACCCCCACTTGCAGCGCAGTATAGGCTTCGAACAGCGGCATGAGAATCCGAAATGCCCCGAGGGTTGGCAGGATTTCTGCATTTGGAGGGGCAAAAGACAGCAATTTCAGCCCGGCAAGATCGCTGGAGACAGTGCTGAGCGCGATCAGCGTGTCGCCGCGATACGCCGTGGCCAGCATCTGAATGCCTTCGGGGGCTGTGATATCGCCAGCAGCGACCGTGGCCCATGCGGCCTGCGCCGAGGCTGCGTCCAGCGACACCTGCAATGGCAGCGTCACCGCGTCGAGACCGGCAAACTGGCCCGCGACATAATCCAGCGCGGTCCAGGCCATGTCGGCCGCCCCCGAAGCCACCGCATCCGCAGCGCTCCCGGCGCTGATCAGTTCGCCAGCGGCAAAGGCGTGAATGGTCAGCGCCCCGCCGGACTGCGCTTCGATCTGAGCAATCCAGGCTTCGATCATGTCAAACTGTGGGTGGGTGCGCGGCAGGTCCGTCGTCAGATTAAGGGTCACCATAAAACCATCTCCAAATAAATTTGAGGCCAGGCTAGCATGGGGACCCGGGATTGGCGATTGTGGCTCGCTTTGTCGGCCCGCCCGGCAAACCGGTCATAGGGCTTTAGCCGGACCGCGTTGGTCCGGCTTGCCCTGTCTGAGGTGTCACAGCCCGTGTGTGCCGGGATCAGACCCCGTTAGATGA
>CANNZV010005636.1:0-25135 GCA_947561585.1 Caprella mutica | reverse complement strand
AAAAGAGTCACTGTGATGATGTACTATCGGAGAAAAGAGTCACTGTGATGATGTACTATCAGAGAAAAGAGTCACTGTGATGATGTACTATCAGAGAAAAGAGTCACTGTGATGATTTACTATCAGAGAAAAGAGTCACTGCGATGATGTACTATCAGACAAAAGAGTCACTGTGATGATATACTATCAGAGAAAAGAGTCACTGTGATGATATACTATCAGAGAAAAGAGTCACTGTGATGATGTACTATCAGAGAAAAGAGTCACTGTGATGATGTACTATCAGAGAAAAGAGTCACTGATGATGTACTATAAAAGAGAAGAGTCACTGTGATGATGTACTATCAGAGAAAAGAGTCACTGTGATGATGTACTATCAGAGAAAAGAGTCACTGCGATGATGTACTATCAGAGAAAAGAGTCACTGTGATGATGTACTATCAGAGAAAAGAGTCACTGTGATGATGTACTACCAGAGAAAAGAGTCACTGTGATGATGTACTGTCAGAGAAAAGAGTCACTGTGATGATGTACTATCAGTGAAAAGAGTCACTGTGATGATGTACTATCAGAGAAAAGAGTCACTGTGATGATGTACTATCAGAGAAAATAGTCACTGTGATGATGTACTATCAGAGAAAAGAGTTACTGTGGTGATGTACTATCAGAGAAAAGAGTCACTGTGATGATGTACTATCAGAGAAAAGAGTCACTGTGATGATGTACTATCAGAGAAAAGAGTCTCTGTGATGATGTACTATCAGAGAAAAGAGTCACTGTGATGATGTACTATCAGAGAAAAGAGTCACTGTGATGATGTACTATCAGAGAAAAGAGTTACTGTGGTGATGTACTATCAGAGAAAAGAGTCACTGTGATGATGTACTATCAGAGAAAAGAGTCACTGTGATGATGTACTATCAGAGAAAAGAGTCACTGTGATGATGTACTATCAGAGAAAAGAGTCACTGTGATGATGTACTATCAGAGAAAAGAGTCACTGTGATGATGTACTATCAGAGAAAAGAGTCACTGTGATGATGTACTATCAGAGAAAAGAGTCACTGTGATGATGTACTATCAGAGAAAAGAGTCACTGTGATGATGTACTATCAGAGAAAAGAGTCACTGTGATGATGTACTATCAGAGAAAAGAGTTACTGTGATGATGTACTATCAGAGAAAAGAGTCACTGTGATGATGTACTATCAGAGAAAAGAGTCACTGTGATGATGTACTATCAGAGAAAAGAGTCACTGTGATGATGTACTATCAGAGAAAAGAGTCACTGTGATGATGTACTATCAGAGAAAAGAGTCACTGTGATGATGTACTATCAGAGAAAAGAGTCACTGTGATGATTTACTATCAGAGAAAAGAGTCACTGCGATGATGTACTATCAGACAAAAGAGTCACTGTGATGATGTACTATCAGAGAAAAGAGTCACTGCAATGATGTTCTATCAGAGAAAAGAGTCATTGCAATGATGTACTATCAGAGAAAAGAGTCACTGTGATGATGTACTATCAGAGAAAAGAGTCACTGTGATGATGTACTATCAGAGAAAAGAGTCACTGTGATGATGTACTATCAGAGAAAAGAGTCACTGTGATGATGTACTATCAGAGAAAAGATTCACTGTGGTGATGTACTATCGGAGAAAAGAGTCACTGTGATGATGTACTATCAGAGAAAAGAGTCACTGTGATGATGTACTACCAGAGAAAAGAGTCACTGTGATGATGTACTGTCAGAGAAAAGAGTCACTGTGATGATGTACTATCAGTGAAAAGAGTCACTGTGATGATGTACTATCAGAGAAAAGAGTCACTGTGATGATGTACTATCAGAGAAAAGAGTCACTGTGATGATGTACTATCAGAGAAAAGAGTTACTGTGGTGATGTACTATCAGAGAAAAGAGTCACTGTGATGATGTACTATAAGAGAAAAGAGTCACTGTGATGATGTACTATCAGAGAAAAGAGTCACTGTGATGATGTACTATCAGAGAAAAGAGTCACTGTGATGATGTACTATCAGAGAAAAGAGTCACTGTGATGATGTACTATCAGAGAAAAGAGTCACTGTGATGATGTACTATCAGAGAAAAGAGTCACTGTGATGATGTACTATCAGAGAAAAGAGTTACTGTGGTGATGTACTATCAGAGAAAAGAGTCACTGTGATGATGTACTATCAGAGAAAAGAGTCACTGTGATGATGTACTATCAGAGAAAAGAGTCACTGTGATGATGTACTATCAGAGAAAAGAGTCACTGTGATGATGTACTATCAGAGAAAAGAGTCACTGTGATGATGTACTATCAGAGAAAAGAGTCACTGCGATGATGTACTATCAGAGAAAAGAGTCACTGTGATGATGTACTATCAGAGAAAAGAGTCACTGTGGTGATGTACTATCGAAGAAAAGAGTCACTGTGATGATGTACTATCAGAGAAAAGAGTCACTGTGATGATGTACTATCAGAGAAAAGAGTCACTGTGATGATGTACTATCAGAGAAAAGAGTCACTGTGTTGATGTACTATCAGAGAAAAGAGTCACTGTGATGATGTACTATCAGAGAAAAGAGTCAATGCAATGATGTTCTATCAGAGAAAAGAGTCATTGCAATGATGTACTATCAGAGAAAAGAGTCACTGTGATGATGTACTATCAGAGAAAAGAGTCACTGTGATGATGTACTATCAGAGAAAAGAGTCACTGTGATGATGTACTATCAGAGAAAAGAGTCACTGTGATGATGTACTATCAGAGAAAAGAGTCACTGTGGTGATGTACTATCGGAGAAAAGAGTCACTGTGATGATGTACTATCAGAGAAAAGAGTCACTGTGATGATGTACTATCAGAGAAAAGAGTCACTGTGATGATGTACTATCAGAGAAAAGAGTCACAGTGATAATGTACTATCAGAGAAAAGAGTCACTGTGATGATGTACTATCAGAGAAAAGAGTCACTGTGATGATTTACTATCAGAGAAAAGAGTCACTGCGATGATGTACTATCAGACAAAAGAGTCACTGTGATGATGTACTATCAGAGAAAAGAGTCACTGTGATGATGTACTATCAGAGAAAAGAGTCACTGTGATGATGTACTATCAGAGAAAAGAGTCACTGTGATGATGTACTATCAGAGAAAAGAGTCACTGTGATGATGTACTATAAAAGAGAAGAGTCACTGTGATGATGTACTATCAGAGAAAAGAGTCACTGTGATGATGTACTATCAGAGAAAAGAGTCACTGCGATGATGTACTATCAGAGAAAAGAGTCACTGTGATGATGTACTATCAGAGAAAAGAGTCACTGTGATGATGTACTATCAGAGAAAAGAGTCACTGTGATGATGTACTATCAGAGAAAAGAGTCACTGTGATGATGTACTATCAGAGAAAAGAGTCACTGTGTTGATGTACTATCAGAGAAAAGAGTCACTGTGATGTACTATCAGAGAAAAGAGTCACTGTGATGATGTACTATCAGAGAAAAGAGTCACTGTGATGATGTACTATCAGAGAAAAGAGTCACTGTGATGATGTACTATCAGAGAAAAGAGTCACTGTGATGATGTACTATCAGAGAAAAGAGTCACTGTGATGATGTACTATCAGAGAAAAGAGTCACTGTGATGATGTACTATCAGAGAAAAGAGTCACTGTGATGATGTACTATCAGAGAAAAGAGTTACTGTGGTGATGTACTATCAGAGAAAAGAGTCACTGTGATGATGTACTATCAGAGAAAAGAGTCACTGTGATGATGTACTATCAGAGAAAAGAGTTACTGTGGTGATATACTATCAGAGAAAAGAGTCACTGTGATGATGTACTATCAGAGAAAAGAGTCACTGTGATGATGTACTATCAGAGAAAAGAGTTACTGTGGTGATGTACTATCAGAGAAAAGAGTCACTGTGATGATGTACTATCAGAGAAAAGAGTCACTGTGATGATGTACTATCAGAGAAAAGAGTCACTGTGATGATGTACTATCAGAGAAAAGAGTCACTGTGATGATGTACTATCAGAGAAAAGAGTCACTGTGATGATGTACTATCAGAGAAAAGAGTCACTGTGATGATGTACTATCAGAGAAAAGAGTCACTGTGATGATGTACTATCAGAGAAAAGAGTCACTGTGATGATGTACTATCAGAGAAAAGAGTCACTGTGATGATGTACTATCAGAGAAAAGAGTCACTGTGATGTACTATCAGAGAAAAGAGTCACTGTGATGATGTACTATCAGAGAAAAGAGTCACTGTGATGATGTACTATCAGAGAAAAGAGTCACTGTGATGATGTACTATCAGAGAAAAGAGTCACTGTGATGATGTACTATCAGAGAAAAGAGTCACTGTGATGTACTATCAGAGAGAAGAGTCACTGTGATGATGTACTATCAGAGAAAAGAGTCACTGTGATGATGTACTATCAGAGAAAAGAGTCACTGTGATGATGTACTATCAGAGAAAAGAGTCACTGTGATGATGTACTATCAGAGAAAAGAGTCACTGTGATGATGTACTATCAGAGAGAAGAGTCACTGTGATGATGTACTATCAGAGAAAAGAGTCACTGTGATGATGTACTATCAGAGAAAAGAGTCACTGTGATGATGCACTATCAGAGAAAAGAGTCACTGTGATGATGTACTATCAGAGAAAAGAGTCACTGTGATGATGTACTATCAGAGAAAAGAGTCACTGTGATGATTTACTATCAGAGAGAAGAGTCACTGTGATGATTTACTATCAGAGAAAAGAGTCACTGCTTTATGCTAATTTCACAAATTAGTTTTCTAATTTTCTCTTATTTTCAAATCTTATAATATCTACAAACATTACAATTGGTGAAGTTTGTTACTGGAAATGTGATGTTAGTAAACTGTAAATAATTTGTCTCACATTAATTTTTCTTTGACTGCATACAAAGAGAATGCATGTCTTAACAGTTCCAGGCATATTCCACCTCAGTAAATTCCACCCCAGTGACAATGCTCATGGATGCAGAATAGCTAGCTAATCAGTGAATGCAGTCACAATGTGACGAAAAGGGACATAAGCTCTGGTGGCTGCACTCACGAATGGAAAAGGAAAATGAAGAGGTGATAGTGAATGAAGCCTACGAGTCTACCTAACTCAAAATCTATGACCTCGTACTGAAGAACATAACCCTAGCGCTATCCTCTAAAACTGCAAGTAGCGTTAAAGAAAAATGTTAAACATTTCATAAACCAAATTAGAAGAGTTCAGGGGCCAAGGGACGTCACCCCCCTTCCTTTCCATTCACCACAGACAGTTTCATGATTGATTCTCTGTGGATCCGTGAACAATTAATAACTGTTGTGCCTCTCATTTGCAAAAATCAAAGGTTAGTAACAATACGTTTTTTCTTCAGATTTGTAATGAATGTAATACAAAACAAAAGGAATAATTATTAATTGAAAATTAAAATTTCATCAAATGCGAGACTAGAAACTTTGTATGAAACTTGCAGTCAATTTTTATAAAAATAACACTTTATTTTTATCTTGTGACGTTAAAATGCGAAAACATGAGTTCATTTAAGCATGTACGAGCAATACATTTCACAAACCAGATGACATCATCTAGTCTAAAGGGTCGTACACATGCAAGGTTTTTTAAGTCTTTCCACCAGACTTTTTGCTTAGCTCCTCCTACTTTTTCCACGAGAATATAAGAAAAAGTGATATAATTGTTATATATTTCAGTTGGTATCCATGATACCTGCAGGTATCATGGATACCAACGGCCCTTTACAGTTACTATCGCTATTTTATCATCGATAGTGTGTTGATAATCTGCTTGTGATTGAAATTCTATATATCTCAACTGATAAATGCGTTCACATAACCTTTATTTCTGCTGTTCTGTTACATGTGTAGTGAAAATAAACAGCTTGTGATTAGCCAACAAAATGTTCAATTTTTCTACAATGAAGATGCAAGTTACTGTGTATATTATATAAAATATTAATTAGTGATTAATAATTATGACTAACCAAACTTCACCCGTAAAGTGAGGTGGAACTTACCTGTGGTAAAATATACCGGGAGAAACTTACCGGGGTGGAATATCCAGTCATTGTTATAACAGTAGACACATGCAGAGTGAATACTGTACAGTACGGTCTGTATAGTACAATCTATACAGTCTGTTGAGTAAAGTAAATGCTGTTCAGTCTTTCAGTCAACTAATTTAAGCATCAGAGCACTTCAGACAAACTTAACAAACTAATTTCATTAGGTGAGTTCAATTAGCAGCGTGAAGAGCTGAGAAATGGAATAAAGAAACATGTAGGCACTTACACTGTGTAGGCAGACAGTGTCCTATAGAGGCCTCATCATCTACAGTGTTTACAGGCCTCATCATCTACAGTGTCTACAGGCCTCATCATCTACAGTGTCTACAGGCCTCATCATCTACAGTGTCTACAGGCTTCACCATCTACAGTGTCTAGAGGCCTCATCATCTACAGTGTCTAGAGGCCTCATCATCTACAGTGTCTACAGGCCTCATCATCTACAGTGTCTACAGGCCTCATCATCTACAGTGTCTACAGGCCTCATCATCTACAGTGTCTACAGGCCTCATCATCTGCAGTCTCTACAGGCCTCATCATCTACAGTGTCTACAGGCCTCATCATCTACAGTGTCTACAGGCCTCATCATCTACAGTGTTTACAGGCTTCACCATCTACAGTGTCTACAGGCCTCATCATCTACAGTGTCTACAGGCCTCATCATCTACAGTGTCTAAAGGCCTCATCATCTACAGTGTCTACAGGCTTCACCATCTACAGTGTCTACAGGCCTCATCATCTACAGTGTCTACAGGCCTCATCATCTACAGTGTCTAAAGGCCTCATCATCTACAGTGTCTACAGGCTTCACCATCTACAGTGTCTACAGGCCTCATCATCTACAGTGTCTACAGGCCTCATCATCTACAGTGTCTACAGGCCTCATCATCTACAGTGTCTACAGGCCTCATCATCTACAGTGTTTACAGGCCTCATGATCTACAGTGTTTACAGGCCTCATCATCTACAGTGTCTACAGGCTTCACCATCTACAGTGTCTACAGGCCTCATCATCTACAGTGTCTACAGGCCTCATCATCTACAGTGTCTACAGGCCTCATCATCTACAGGGTCTACAGGCCTCATCATCTACAGTGTCTACAAGCCTCATTATCTACAGTGTCTACAGGCCTCATCGTCTACAGTGTCTACAGGCCTCATGATCTACAGTGTCTACAGGCCTCATGATCTACAGTGTTTACAGGCCTCATCATCTACAGTGTCTACAGGCCTCATCATCTACAGTGTCTACAGGCCTCATCATCTACAGTGTCTACAGGCCTCATCATCTACAGTGTCTACAGGCCTCACCATCTACAGTGTCTAAAGGCCTCATCATCTACAGTGTCTACAGGCCTTACTATCTACAGTGTCTACAGGCCTTACCATCTACAGTGTCTACAGGCCTTACCATCTACAGTGTCTACAGGCCTCACCATCTACAGTGTCTACAGGCCTTACCATCTACAGTGTCTACAGGCCTCTCTATCTACAGTGTCTACAGGCCTCTCTATCTACAGTGTCTACAGGCCTCTCTTTCTACAGTGTCTACAGGCCTCTCTATCTACAGTGTCTACAGGCCTCTCTATCTACAGTGTCTACAGGCCTCTCTTTCTACAGTGTCTACAGGCCTCTCTTTCTACAGTGTCTACAGGTACCATATAATCTACATCCATCGTCTCCTTGTTTCAATCTCTGCGCGTCTCTCAAATTAGATTTCACAGAGATTTAATTTTCAATTTACAATGGAAATGCAAATGGAAAGAAGCTCGTTTGAATCTAGGGAGAAGATACGGAGTTATATCCATCATTTTCTTTTGATGTACACTTGCATTGCAATAACAGTCTCTACTAGGAGGCTGTTCTACTACGAGGTTTTGCTGTATTAACTTTCATTTTGTACTCAAATACAATTATATTGTCAATATTTTATAGAAGGAATAGTTATATGTAACTTCACCTATATACGTAATTTCATCTGGACATATGAGATAAATTTGTTTAACTTTTTAAATAATCATATTTTCGGCGAAAGTGTCGTTCGGCGAATATGTTTTCTGCGAATGTGTTTTCGGCGAATGGTCCGGTCACTGACTCGTAGACTTCATTTACTATCACCTCTTCATTTTCCTCTTAGATTTTGTGTTAGGTAGACTCGTAGGCTTCATTTACTATCACCTCTTCATTTCCCTCTTAGATTTTGTGTTAGGTAGGCTCGTAGGCTTCATTTACCATCACCTCTTCATTTTCCTCTTAAATTTTTGTGTTAGTTTGACTCGTAGGCTTCATTTACTATCACCTCTTCATTTTCCTCTTAGATTTTGTGTTAGGTAGACTCGTAGGCTTCATTTACTATCACCTCTTCATTTTCCTCTTAGATTTTGTGTTAGGTAGACTCGTAGGCTTCATTTACTATCACCTCTTCATTTTCCTCTTGGATTTTGTGTTAGGTAGACTCGTAGGCTTCATTTATTATCACCTCTTCATTTTCCTCTTAGATTTTGTGTTAGGTAGACTCGTAGGCTTCATTTACTATCACCTCTTCATTTTCCTCTTAAATTCTGTGTTAGGTAGACTCGTAGGCTTCATTTACTATCACCTCTTCATTTTCCTCTTAGATTCGGTGTTAGGAAGGCTCGTAGGCTTCATTTACCATCACCTCTTCATTTACCATCACCTCTTCATTTTCCTCTTAGATTTTGTGTTAGGTAGACTCGTAGGCTTCATTTACTATCACCTCTTCATTTTCCTCTTAGATTTTGTGTTAGGTAGACTCGTAGGCTTCATTTACTATCACCTCTTCATTTTCCTCTTAAATTTTGTGTTAGGTAGACTCGTAGACTTCATTTACTATCACTTCTTCATTTTCCTCTTAAATTTTGTGTTAGGTAGACTCGTAGGCTTCATTTACTATCACCTCTTCATTTTCCTCTTAGATTTTGTGTTAGGTAGACTCGTAGGCTTCATTTACTATCACCTCTTCATTTTCCTCTTAGATTTTGTGTTAGGTAGACTCGTAGGCCTCATTTACTATCACCTCTTCATTTTCCTCTTAGATTTTGTGTTAGGTAGACTCGTAGGCTTCATTTACTATCACCTCTTCATTTTCTTCTTAGATTTTGTGTTAGGTAGACTCGTAGGTTTCATTTACTATCACCTCTTCATTTTCCTCTTAGATTTTGTGTTAGGTAGACTCGTAGACTTCATTTACTATCACTTCTTCATTTTCCTCTTAAATTTTGTGTTAGGTAGACTCGTAGGCTTCATTTACTATCACCTCTTCATTTTCCTCTTAGATTTTGTGTTAGGTAGACTCGTAGGCTTCATTTACTATCACCTCTTCATTTTCCTCTTAGATTTTGTGTTAGGTAGACTCGTAGGCCTCATTTACTATCACCTCTTCATTTTCCTCTTAGATTTTGTGTTAGGTAGACTCGTAGGCTTCATTTACTATCACCTCTTCATTTTCCTCTTAGATTTTGTGTTAGGTAGACTCGTAGGTTTCATTTACTATCACCTCTTCATTTTCCTCTTAGATTTTGTGTTAGGTAGACTCGTAGGCTTCATTTACTATCACTTCTTCATTTTCCTCTCAAATTTTGTGTTAGGTAGACTCGTAGGCTTCATTTACTATCACCTCTTCAATTTCCTCTTAGATTTTGTGTTAGGTAGACTCGTAGGCTTCATTTACTATCACCTCTTCATTTTCCTCTTAGATTCGGTGTTAGGAAGGCTCGTATGCTTCATTTACTATCACCTCTTCATTTTCCTCTTAGATTCTTGTGTTAGGTAGACTCGTAGGCTTCATTTACTATCACCTCTTCATTTTCAGAAATTCATTCAGATAATTATAGCGTATAGGTAGATAACTAAATGTAGGATTGGCTTTACCGTCTACTTTGATTTCCGTTCTTAACTTTTTGTGATTCCTTATGCAAAAGAATTAAAGATTTTAAAGTGACTCAGTCAGTAAGATACACAGGTACATCCATGAATAAATTTAACTCCTGTTTGCACACTATCTATTATTGAGTGTTTCGCGGATGTGAATCACTGCCTTGAAAACACAGACTGGTGGTTAATCTTAGGTCGGTTATGGATGTATATGACTGCCGTGAAAGAATAAACTAACTGTGAACCTTTGAGTAATGATTATCAATTAACTAGTAATTAGCTTCGCAGATGCAGAAGGTAATATTTTAGGCCGCATTTATTCATTTATTTATCATCTTGTTATTCGCATAACTGAAAAAGCATTCAACCAAATTGCCTGAGATTTGATGGGTCGATTGGTCAATGTCCAGGAACCATCTGATAGAATTTTGGGAGCGATTCGGTCAAAGGTCAAGGTCATTTATAACTCAAAAAGTATTTAACAAAACTGCCTGAAATTTGGTGAAACGATTGATCACTATCCAGGAATAAGTTCATTAGATTTTGGGAGCGAACGGATCAAAGGTCAAGGTCATTCAAGAATTACTGGATGGTCAAGGTCATTATAAGCGGCGGTGAAGGTAAGCTCTCTATCGACTGCACGTTCTAGTTTTAATTGGTATTCAGTTCTTTCTCCTGCTAGCTAATAATTAGGTAATGTTTTTATTTCGTTTCATCTTAAAAATGTGTGAAGAGCAAATTACATTTTGAGAGCTCCATGAGTTTCAAATTAGAGTCGTGATTGGTGTTTATGAAATTTGAACTGTTTGCTGATGACAGCTTTCTGAATTTCGAATTATTTCTTTGATATTTACTTGTTTATTCGTCAGCGTTAAATTGCTTATTAATGTTCGAACAGGGTTGTAGATTATTTTTTGACATATGTGCACTGAGCAGAATCGACCTGTTTCAAATTGAAATAGCTACATAATCACTGCATATATGAATAGTTAAGAAATATGACGGATAGAAATTCCGTAAAAACAACGGTTTATCGATTCGATATCTTCTTATGTCGAAGTCAAAGCTGGGACAGCGGATATCTAAATTTATTAATTAATTTTAATCGAATCGATACATGAAAAAACTTTGAAATCGACATCATAAATCTCCTTCTATTTTAGATGTCGAATCAATATATAATTTAATACATCGAAAAATAGTAACGAAATCGATAGATAGATATTTTTCTATGAAAACGATGCATAAATCTAGATATAAAAACAATGTGTATTCGATGCATGTAAAAAGTTACGGAAAAGCTGTTATGAATCTCATATTTTCCGCGGTGCATTTCATAACTCAGGTCCTTCATTACTCGAGTGAACTAATTACTCACCTGTATATACTGAGTGAGAGTTAACCTACGGTCAAATTTTAATTAATTCATTGAAATTTCCTTAAAGAGCTTTCATATTTATTTAGCTAAGTCGTGGCCTCAAAACATTTTCTTTAATTTGAACTCATAGAGAATGAAATTTTTAAGGAGTTACAATTTTATAAAAATTTGAGCATCTTATTAGGTATGTACAATTTGTAATAAGAATAAGTTGTGATTTTGTTTATACAAGCGGTGTTTGTCTATATAGTAATATTCACTTTAAAATATCTCGAAGTATCTCTAAGTCGTTTAATATCAATTTTTTTTGTTGTTGAAATGCATCCACGGTGGCACAGTGCCAAGGTACATGCACCTGACCGCAGAACGTCTGAATGCAGGTTCGATACCCGGACACATCACTTTATTTCTTCCCATTTTATTTGTATTATATAACATAATGTAACATTAATTAAATTGATATGTACTTAACCTGAGTAAATTATACGTAATCAAGTAAAAGATTCAATTTTAATTTTTGAATTTATTTGCTTATTGGATATCGAGTGGATATCGTTTCGAAGCATATTAGATATATAATCGGGCGTCGATTCGATGCAGATTCCCTATGGTAGTAGCAAAGATTCTATTCGACGCATAATTTGTGACTTTTCATCTCGAAATACACGTATTGTCGATGCCATCTAGTGGTGCACGGCATCTTCGAATCGAAGCCAAAACGATGTCAGATAGCGGATTCTAGCTCTATTTTCGAATTCATTTCGAGAAAAGCCTTGTATCCAGATGATGTCATTTCGATGCCGTATTGTTTATTGGGTTATTTTCTTATTAAGAATTGAATTTCGGACACTCACAGTTTACGTACTGTGTCATTCTTCTGCGCGAGCTTCAAATATGAGTCTCGATTAGATAGATTTTATTCCATACGTCTTATAATTATGATCTGATTTATAACTAAAACTTTGCGATTATTTTGATATTGAATGATTTATTACAAGAGTATTCGTAGAAGAAGACAACAAGGCTTGTGACTGCATGTTTAATAATGTTGAAAATTAACTCGTCTCGTATATCTTTGAAGATTTTCATATAAAAGTGTTCGCCATTTCTCGGTTTCTCTAATTAAACTGTACGTGTTGAAAAGCTTTTTTGAGAATGTAGGTCGGCAAGCATCTTTAGATTAGTTTTCTCGTACCAGTTTCTCATGTTCTTGGATATATAATCTAAATCTTTTATGCCATTCTGTCCGGGGAGAATTCAATTCCATCCAAGCAATCCCGTCAGCTAATCCGGTATCTGGGGAGAATCTCGGATGACTTAGAAATATGATACGCCAACATTTACAATGGAACCTCTAGTTTGGCTCAGAAAATATAAATGAAATTTGTAGCAAGATTGAAGCGTGATATATTAATCCTTTGTTGTATACTGGTCAGTATAGTGATCATTTAATATTATAGGTAACTACTCAATTACCGTATGCTCACCGTTACCGTACATAGGGCGTTAACATCAGTCATTAGCCAATCAGAATGTTGAAAATTGTACTTAACCTATCATGACGTAACACTCACTTTACGGTAACTGTAAGCAGTCGGTAATTGAGTCGTTACCCTGTATAACATGTAACATTTTTTTCATATCTTTATCACGTAAATATGATTAAAAGTAGCACACATATGGAATATTATGTAACACATTGAGTTATATAGGCTCCTTGAAATTAAGGATTAAATAAAATTATTTTGTTAATAATGATAATTATGATATATTTTTAAATTGTATATCAATATGGTTGAATAAACTTGTCATTGCATTATTTTACTATATTTATTTACAGAAAATAAATCACACGCAACTTTATACCAGGAGTACAAATAATATGTTTATTTATTAATAGAATTAGATTGCTGTGCATATTATGCAATCAGATAGGAATTTTTATTTATAAAATGTGCAAGAATTATATAGTAATTATTTTATATATCCTGCTATTAATATATGAGATAAAAAAATGATTTAATTTAATGTTATTTTTAGTCTCATTTGATGTTAAAATAATGAATTAAAAAATATTGTAATTGGAAATGACAGGAATAAAACCTTGAAATTAACGAGGTTATGATAGACAGATTTAGGTATCAAAATGATAGTAGTTATTTACAGTGATAGATGATAGTAGTTATTTACAATGATAGGTGATAGTAGTTATTTACAGTGATAGGTGATAGTAATTATTTACAGTGATAGGTGATAGTAGTTATTTACAGTGATAGGTGATAGTAGTTATTTACAGTGATAGGTGATAGTAGTTATTTACAGTGATAGGTGATAGTAGTTATTTACAGTGATAGGTGATGGTAGTTATTTACAGTGATAGGTGATAGTAGTTATTTACAGTGATAGGTGATGGTAGTTATTTACAGTGATAGGTGATAGTAGTTATTTACAGTGATAGGTGATAGTAGTTATTTACAGTGATAGGTGATAGTAGTTATTTACAGTGATAGGTGATAGTAGTTATTTACAGTGATAGGTGATAGTAGTTATTTACAGTGATAGGTGATAGTAGTTATTTACAGTGATAGGTGATAGTAGTTATTTACAGTGATAGGTGATAGTAGTTATTTACAGTGATAGGTGATAGTAGTTATTTACAATGATAGGTGATGGTAGTTATTTACAGTGATAGGTGATAGTAGTTATTTACAGTGATAGGTGATAGTAGTTATTTACAGTGATAGGTGATAGTAGTTATTTACAGTGATAGGTGATGGTAGTTATTTACAGTGATAGGTGATAGTAGTTATTTACAGTGATAGGTGATGGTAGTTATTTACAGTGATAGGTGATAGTAGTTATTTACAGTGATAGGTGATGGTAGTTATTTACAGTGATAGGTGATAGTAGTTATTTACAGTGATAGGTGATAGTAGTTATTTACAGTGATAGGTGATAGTAGTTATTTACAGTGATAGGTGATGGTAGTTATTTACAGTGATAGGTGATAGTAGTTATTTACAGTGATAGGTGATAGTAGTTATTTACAGTGATAGGTGATAGTAGTTATTTACAGTGATAGGTGATAGTAGTTATTTACAGTGATAGGTGATAGTAGTTATTTACAGTGATAGGTGATAGTAGTTATTTACAGTGATAGGTGATAGTAGTTATTTACAGTGATAGGTGATAGTAGTTATTTACAGTGATAGGTGATAGTAGTTATTTACAGTGATAGGTGATAGTAGTTATTTACAGTGATAGGTGATAGTAGTTATTTATAATACTATACTATGATCAGGACTAAATTTTTATTTGTTATTTGTCCGACGAAAGACGAGTGCATGCATTTTTAATTAACGATTTGCTAGTCATGGAAAATATTTCAATTGTTTTAAATCAATCTATATTAAATTTGTTTCATTTCATAACGATGAAGACTTCCAATAAACTTTTACAAATGCTAATAATTAGTAATTAATATATATCTAAAAAATTCAAATCAGATCGAATTATCAAATGATGACTATTTCAATTGTTTATTTTTAAATATATTATATATTGTAATTTAGTTGCAAGATGAACTCTATAAACTCGTATAGATTGAATTATAGTTTCTCATTGGATGTGCTTTCCTCAAAGGAAATGTATGAAACCATACTATAGGTATTAAAGTTCTGATGATACAGCGAGAAGTAGTCCCTATGGAGGAAAAGTGCCATGGATAACATTATAGAGCGTATACGGAGTGTATAAGACTGTATGTATGTATAGCTGTCTCTTGGCGACCATAATCTTCCCTCTGTCTTGAAATTGAAAAGAAAGCCTCTGGTATTAACATCATAAATTAAAAAGAGAGAGAGAGCTTTGTGTTGTAATAATATCACATCTTAACGTGTTGTATAGCACATCTTAACGTGTTGTAATGATAGCACATCTTAACGTGTTGTAATGATAGCACATCTTAACGTGTTGCAATAATATCACATCTTAACGTGATGTAATGATACCACATCTTAACGTGATGTAATGATACCACATCTTAACGTGTTGTAATAATACCACATCTTAACGTGTTGTAATAATACAACATCTTAACGTGTTGTAATAATACCACATCTTAACGTGTTGTAATGATATCACATCTTAACGTGATGTAATGATATCACATCTTAACGTGTTGTAATAATACCACATCTTAACGTGTTGTAATGATACCACATCTTAACGTGTTGTAATGATATCACATCTTAACGTGATGTAATAATACCACATCTTAACGTGATGTAATGATACCACATCTTAACGTGATGTAATAATATCACATCTTAACGTGATGTAATAATACCACATCTTAACGTGATGTAATAATACCACATCTTAACGTGATGTAATAATACCACATCTTAACGTGTTGTAATGATATCACATCTTAACGTGATGTAATGATAGCACATCTTAACGTGATGTAATGATAGCACATCTTAACGTGATGTTATAATATCACATCTTAACGTGTTGTAATAATACCACATCTTAACGTGATGTAATAATATCACATCTTAACGTGATGTAATGATAGCACATCTTAACGTGTTGTAGATACCTAACCCAAAATATCGGTCAAGGTTTCTGTTTTTAATTAACATTATATACGTGTTTCAATATGTTCCAGGACTTACAAGAGATAATATACGGCATGTCATCAGGAGTTCCAACTGAAATCCAATTTCATCTTCAAATGCTTCCCTCATACGGAATTCCATCTCATCTGACACGAGCTTCCAAGAATCTTCAATATCGCCTTGTTGACATGATCATTTCATGATGATATCTTCATTTCATGTTGACATGATCATTTCATGGTAATATGTTCGGTCATTGCATGGATACTGACATGGAACAGGTTTTCGAATTTGGCTGGGGATTCAAATCTTATATGTTCCTTTAAATAAGATCTATATAGAGTCAATCTTTTGGTTGGTGTAGATCTCAACTTTGTGATCTTTTGATTATTATTTTAAAAAAACTCATTAATTCATGGCTGTCTATTCTTTTATTCCTTATCTGTGTATTATTATATTAAAGCTAAAATAATTACTTTATATTTTTTACGTGTCCGAAAATGTGTAACCGTCCAATAACTCTAAACTTACCCAATCACCTAATATCTTAACCACGCGTTCTCCAAGAAAAGGATTAATTATTCATCAGTGCAATGGTATTTTAATTACCCAAACTAATGAAGCAGCTTCTGTTTTGGTAGAAATGGTAGAAGGTGATTAATATTTTCTGGGGGGTGACTTTAATTAGGAATTAAACCTCGGCGGCTGCTTTAATCTCATCACAGCTCGAAGATGAGTCTCATTATAGAGTCATTAAAGAGTCATCTAAGAGTCATTAAAGAGTCATTTCACGCTCAGAAACATGCTCTTGATTCCTTGCAAGATTAAAACAAGGCTGAGACTATATTAATCATATATAATCATACCGGGTACATTGCGAATTATGGGACAGTTCACATATGATAATATATGAACATCTGGTTATTTTAATATGTATCCATGAAATTTACAATTTCACAGGTATCATGGATACCAATCAGTTTCATGGATACCAATCAGTATCATGGATACCAATCAGTATCATGGATACCAATCAGTATCATGGATACCAATCAGTATCATGGGAACCAATCAGTATCATGGATACCAATCAGTATCATGGATACCAATCAGCATCTTGGATACCAATCAGCATCATGGATACCAATCAGCATCATGGATACCAATCAGCATCATGGATACCAATCAGTGTCATGGATACCAATCAGTATCAGGGATAACAATCAGTATCATGGATACCAATCAGTATCATGGATACCAATCAGTATCATGGATACCAATCAGTATCATGGATACCAATCAGTATCATGGATACCAATCAGTATCATGGATACCAATCAGTATCATGGATACCAATCAGTATCATGGATACCAATCAGTATCTTGGGATAACGCTACAAAAAGAAAGTTCAAGTAAGTCGTTATTTTTATTAGTTCGATATATGGTGAGAATTCATATCACCCTCTCTAACATGCAGATAATAGAAATGTTTTCTATTATTAATTTAAGATATTCATTATTAAAGATTAGATTAGTTATTTCTAAGTTTTTATTAAAATATTTGCAGAATTTTCCCCGTGGATTGTAAATATCTAAGCTTAAATGGGTCAATTGTAAATTAAAAGTTTTAAATGTGAAATGCAAAATTTACATAAATGTATTTTTATTCAATGTAACTTTAACATAAAAGATATTTGTAATTATTTCAAGAAAATTCAAATTAATTTTATTTTCAATTTCGTGGTTCTTTTTTAACCTTGCTCAAATAAAACTTGTTAAAGTACAGTATGTTGAAGTTACAGTACTGCATAGAAATTATATTTATGTAAATTGCATCTCCCATTTTAAACTTTTAATATACAACTTACCAATCTAAACCTAGAAATTCACAATCCGCGTGTACAACTCCGCGTAACTTCAGTTATTCTTTTTCGCGGTACTGCATAGAAATTATAACATTTAGTCACACTTTTCTGAGACAATTTAGAAAGTTTTTATTGGTTCTATTCTTCATTATAAAACTTGTGCGATACTTACATTATTTGATGGAATATTTATGAGAGATAAAGAAAATTCTTATCTAAATTATCGAAGTTATTTGCAGAAAATGATAGAGAAAAAAGATTGGGCATAAAACAATTGTTGTGATGTGTTGCTGAACTATTATCACCACTTTCTATTTGAAAACTTATATCCTTATTACCACCAATGGACTTTATTAATTATGGCTTAAATATTTATTTAAAAAATCACACAACTACAAAATACATACCAATACACAGCAACTAACATTCTGTATGAAAATGAAAACTTAATTAAAATCAAGAAAGAAAATAACACAAAGTATAATGAATTGTACAATCTTGACATATTTTTCTTACAGAAAATCAAGCTCATCAAGTCTCTTGGTACTAGTAAATAAAAAATGATTATAAGTTATTTGTTTCAACAAAGTGGTTCAGATTGGTGTCGGTATAAGTTCTCCCATTACGTGTTATATAACAAGTATAATTCTTATAAGTTTTGCAACATAGTTTTTTGTGTGATTAACATTAGTAGCTTTACAAAATTACTCAGTTGGTTAGTAGACTACTTAATGGACGTACGTATTGAGTTAAGTATATTTCTCTCATTGTGCCGTGATATATAAAAAAAATCGATCCATTTTAAATCATTCGAAAGAATTTAGTGAGGTTACCAAAAACACATTCCAAACAACCATGAAGAAGCTTTTTCTACTCTTTTTATCAACTGTCAGTTCTGTGACTGAACGAGAGTGGATTTCGTCTGAAGTGGGTAACCCTGCGGGTTTGGAGACAACTTCAGCCCGCAAAGAGGTCCACGTCACCTCTGGCTTCATGCAGTGCATGGGCCTTGCTACAACAAACGATTGGGCTTCCTTGGCTTGCTACCTACCTTCAGTAGGATGCTCTCTGTTTGAAATGGGAGCGATAGTAGATGGAGATGTGACAAGAGATGAAACTCTAGGGCCAACGGAATGTAAAGTTCGTCGCGATCTCACATGTTCGTATTATTGAATTTTTGACAAATACCAAAATACTACCTAGTCAATATGGATAAACTCTTAATGATTTTACTTGAAATATTATAATACAATCTAATTTAATTCAATCATTTCGTCAGGTAACTGTGTCGAGAGCTAGTCAACAGTTAACAAAATATTTTATTCAATTTCATGTGTGACTCGAAAAAGATTCAATTAGAACAGTTATCTCCAAATTAAAAAATAAACTTTATTATTATTATTTACCTGTGAGAATAATCTTATCAATCCAACACGTACTACAACTTTTACGAAACTATTTGTTACAAGGCCCTGAACGAGCTTCAGTTTTATGCACTTTAGCATCTCAGCATTCCAGCACGTCGCACTTAGAATAAGTAGATGCTTATAGATACTTAAAGTGCATCGCACCGAAACACTTTCAAGCTCTTAAAACACATAAGTATATCATATATATAGTTGATGTACTTAATCAATATTAAACATCTGTACTCAGATTTTTAATAGTACAATCATTTTCAACAGTATGTTTTGGACCAGAATCTGTGGGATTTCTTGGAGACAGACAAGACGGAGAATGTCCTAACCAGTATACTTGTACAGCTAACGGATGGCAAGATACAAGTCAGTGATTACATGGCATTTCACTATATAGAGAATACGTTATGTCCAAACTAAACTAATTGAGTCATTAAATAACAAAAAATCAATCGGGGTAACATTGCCCCCCCCCCCCTAAACCCCTGAATATTAACTTTTTCAATAGTTAAAAAGAACAATTTATGACCGATGTGAATACTCTAAAATTACATAATTGATGCACTTAAGAACTAATTTGAGAGACAATATTCCTAAACTGTAGAAGTATATTTGCAAGAAAATTAAAATTCCCCATCTTTCAATTTAAAATTACGATAGTTTTTCACTAAAAATACAATTTATTCCCAATCTTAAACTGGAGCGTTCCTTTCTTTTTCCAGAGCCTGCCATTCCTGCCACTACCTGTGACACATCCAAAGGCTACTCAATGATAGCTGGAATGTGCCTATACATTCCTCCATCAAAAGTAGACTACTGTATTTCCAGAGCAAGTTGCCAGGCTGACGGAGGGGACATCGCATCTTTTGAAACGGCTGAACTCTTTGACAACTTCCGGCAGCATCTCATCGATTCGGGCTATGGTGAGATAATAATAATAATATCATTACTATTTCATAGATTAATCATAATGTGTGGTTTCTTATTACCTTATTTTCTAAATCTGTTGTTAGCAGTACCCTGCAAACATTTCCACATGTATACCATGTGGTTATGTCCACATTATAACAATGTGGTTACAATGTTGATTTTTGGAACCTTGGACGATATGTTATACATGTGGTTTTGCCACATGTATAACATATGGAATACACATGTTAACCATAACAAAACCACATATCAGTACCATGTGTAACACATATCTGTACCATGTGTTAACCATATTAGTACCATATGTTACCCATATCAATACCATATGTTACCCATATCAATACCATATGTTACCCATATCTGTACCATATGTTACCCATATCAATACCATATGTTACCCATATCTGTACCATATGTTACCCATATCAATACCACATGTTATCCATATCTGTACCATATGTTACCCATATCTGTACCATATGTTACCCATATCTGTACCATATGTTACCCATATCAATACCATATGTTACCCATATCTGTACCATATGTTACACATATCAATACAATATGTTACCCATATCTGTACCATATGTTACCCATATCTGTACCATATGTTACCCATATCAATACCATAAGTTACCCATATCTGTACCATATGTTACCCATATCTGTACCATATGTTACCCATATCAATACCATATGTTACCCATATCTGTACCATATGTTACCCATATCAGTACCATATGTTACCCATATCAATACCATATGTTACCCATATCTGTACCATATGTTACCCATATCAATACCATATGTTACCCATATCTGTACCATATGTTACCCATATCTGTACCATATGTTACCCATATCAGTACCATATGTTACCCATATCAATACCATATGTTATGTTGAAATTTTAGTTAAATGTATTACACACTCGTTATATATTTAATGTTAACTTCCTGTTAGACTAGCTCAGCTATATTAAATTACCTATTGTTTCAATAACTATGTATTACTTTTAATGAGAAACGGACATAAAGTCTAAAGTCGATCACACTTCCGTCGAGGGTTAAATACCCTGTCTGGTAGTTTCTGAAGTTAGTCTGTCTTTAACATTACTCAGAGAGAGATATGATTCACTCATCTCTCTATATAGACTTCTAATTGTATAACATATTTACTCTTTAAATAAACTCTATGTCTTAACGCTGTTAACCCACTGTTATTTAACCTAATTCTAACAGGTTATGGGCCCAGTGAACGATAAGAGTTTATAAATCAAATTATGTTTAAACAAATTAAAAGTTTATAATAGTAATAAAAACGAAGTGCTGTGAAAAAAGTGTTAACCTATATGAAACATATCACTAAAAACGCTTGCGTAAGCATATCGTGGTCACGCGCTAATGAGGTCAATTATAATGATTGCTCTAGCGAAAAATGCACTTGTGTTATAATATAATGATTTAGTATTTTTGCGGAAGAGGTGTCAAGAGAGGTCACAAATTACCTTTAAATCTGTGACCTTATCCTTTGGTAAACAGTCTTTCAACAAAAGGTTCTTGCGAACTAAGGCTGTGTTACTGTTCCAATTAAATATTAATAATTATAGTCAGTGAAGTTATTCTTATGAATTAGAATAATTTTAAAACATCAAACTCAGTTAAACAGTAAATCAATTTAACTGCTGTGGTTGTTTATGTTTGTTATAGTATTGAATGATAATAAATACTTTCAACAAAAGGCTCTTGCGAACTGAGATTTCTGTTGTTGTTCCAATTGAATATTAATAATTATATTCAGTTATTCTTATGAATTAGAATAATGTTAAAACATCAGTTCAGTTAAACAGTAAATCAATTTAACTGCATTGGTTGTTTATGTTAGTTAAATATTGAAGAAATACTTTGAAAACATGTCTTCAAATAAGTTACAGGGGATTGTTCCCCTAGACGGAAATAATTACCCTACATGGAGGATACAAATGAAGATGTACCTCTTACGAGAGAAACTGATGGATTTTGCGGATGGATCTAAAACAGTTCCAATTGATTCAGCTTCAACTGAGGTGAAGAATGCCTATGCTAATAATTATAATAAAGCTCTGGCAGATATAGTACTATCTATTTCACCGGATCAATTGTACTTAGTTGGACAACCGACGGATCCACACGCTGTCTGGACTACACTTCAAGATACGTTTCAAAAAAACACGTGGGCTAACAAATTTCGTCTGAAGAAAAAGCTCTACAATCTAAAATTGAAGTCTCCTGATCTACTCGACTTTCATTTGAAGGAACTAACTGAAGTTTTTCAAGAGCTTGCCTTGTTAAATCAAGTGATCAGTGAAGAGGATAAAGTGATTTGTCTTCTGTCATCACTGCCAGGGCCGTTTGAAGTGCTTGTCACTGCACTTGAAGCTCAGACAGACATCCCTAACTGGATTACCGTAGCTGACACACTCCGGAGAGAAGCTGAAAAGTTGAGTATTAAAACCAATAATGCATTAGCATTATCAAATACTCAGAATTATGCTGGAGTAAACAAACAGTCCATCATTTGCCATTTCTGCAATAAGATGGGACACCTGAAAAAGGACTGCTTTAAATTTAAAAGGTCTTCTCAAACTAACAGAACTAAAAACCAGCCAAATGTTGTAAATGTAAGTCATATAGAACTAAATCACACAATGTATGTTAATGATATCGCTCTTTGTAACAAATATGCCGACAGTAATATTTGGATAATAGATTCAGGCTCTTCATCACACATGAGTGGTGATAAAAATTTATGTAAAGATTTTGCAAATATTAGCAAACCTATAAATGTTAAAGTAGGAAATGGAGATGTCTTACAAGCTATTTCACTAGGAAATGTTTCTGTTATTGTGAATATACCAGGTGGTGGGAGTAGAACATGTAAAATAAATGATGTACTATATGTGCCAAATCTAGCTTTTAATCTACTATCAGTGTCTAAAATGACAAGTAATAATAAATCTATTATTTTTGAAAATGATAAATGTAAAATTTTGAACGAAAATAAAGAGTTAATGGCTGAGGCCAACTGTGTTGGTAAACTCTATTATCTTAATACTTTAGTTCATAAAGCTGCAGTAACTGTAGATCAAAATGAAGTAAACTTTCTATGGCACAGAAGGCTCGGTCATATAGGTAAAGATAACTTGACTAAAATGATCCGAACTAAATCAGTAAATGGTCTGGATAGTAAATTAAAAGCTATAGAAGGCGTGTGTGAACACTGCTGTAATGGGAAAATGCATAAAATACCTTTTTCTACAAGCATTAAGAAAAATTGTAAACCTCTTGATTTAATCCACACCGATGTCTGTGGGAAAATTACTCCCACTTCCAGGGGTAATAATTCATATTTTCTGACCTTTATTGATCATGCTACTCGATACTCCTGGATATATGTTATTGCACATAAGAGTGATGTGTTTCAGAAGTTTTTGGAATGGAAAGCTATGGTTGAAAATATTTATGAAAGGAAAATTAAAACCTTGCAGTCAGATAATGGAGGAGAATATACCTCAAATAAGTTTGAATCATATTTACGAAATGAAGGTATAATTCACCAGAAATCCATTCCTAAAACTCCTGAACAAAATGGGTTAGCTGAAAGATTTAATAGAACTATTATGGAAAAAGTTAGATGTATGTTATCTGATTCAGGAATTGATAAGGAATTCTGGGGTGAAGCACTATATACTGCAAATTATCTAAATAATAGATGCATTAATTCATATTTAGTAAATAAAACTCCATATGAAGCTTTAAATCGTAGAAAACCCAACATCGGGCATATAAAAGTTTTTGGATGCACAGGGTACGCACATATTTCTCGAGAGGAAAGATCTAAGTTAGAAAATAAAGCTACCAAATGTCTGTTTATTGGCTATGGCACAGTTACTAAAGGGTATAAGATGTATGATGTTGAATCTAAAAGAATCTTCTTTTCCAGGAATGTAACCTTTGATGAATCAATTTCATCTAAGATTGAGAGCCCTCAACTGAGTGAGACTCCTACCTCTCCACTGGTGTTCCATTCAGAAGATTCAGAACCTGCTGGACCAGAGAATCAACCTTCTGACGATAACCCTCCAATACTCCTCCCTGAGGCGCAACCTGTACCAGCTATCAGTCCTAATGAGGATCTTAGACGATCTTCCAGAATTCGTCGAGCTCCTATTAGATATGGTAGTTGGGAGTATGATCATGTTGAAGATGAGGAGGAGGGTTTATTAGTCAATGGGAATATCAATATCGAACCTAGGTCGGTATCTGAGGCTCTTAATAGCGGTTCTGAATCCTCTAAATGGAAACATGCCATGGAGAGGGAATTAAATGCTTTTGAGAAACATAAAGTTTTTGAACTCGTAAAACCTACCTCAGATTTAAATATAATTAAATCTAAATGGGTGTTTAAAAGAAAAAAGGGATCTGATGGTAGAGTGGTTTCATATAAAGCTAGATTAGTCGCTCAGGGTTTTTTACAGAGACCTGGAATCGACTATGATGAAATTTTTGCTCCTGTAGTGAGATTTGAATCGGTGCGAACCATGTTATCTTTAGCAGCTAACCAAAAATTATTTGTACATCACTTGGATGTAAATTCTGCTTTTTTGAATGGGGATCTTAAAGAAAATGTTTATATTAGACAGCCTCCTGGCTATGCTATTCCAGGAAAAGAAGATTTAGTATGTAAACTTAATAAATCTATGTATGGATTAAAACAATCACCCAAATGTTGGAATGATGCGTTGGATGCATATCTTAAATCCTTAGGCTTTATTCAGTCCTCTTGTGACTCTTGTATATATGTTAAATTAATCAATAACTCTCCATGCTTCATTTCTGTGTATGTAG
>CANNZV010005635.1:0-25176 GCA_947561585.1 Caprella mutica | reverse complement strand
GAAGATAGGAATATATGTGATGGGAGTTGTATAGATATTACGGTACAACCTACAGAAACGACGGTGTATGTAAATAAAACACCTGATTTTCAATGTCCTACTGTTTTTATTTCCAACGCACCAACAGGTCCGCCGCCTCCTTCTTTTGAAAGAGGCCCTACCATTACGATTAAAGTAATTGTAAAAGAGGATTGTACAGACGATCCATCCTCCCCTACTAATCTAACAGGCCCGGAAGGAATAGCCAATCCTGAAAATGAAAACCTAGAGGCTAGTCTCCTAAATTTAAATCAAATATTTGAGGAATATACTTGGCTAAAAGATAAAGTAGATATAGAAAATTGTACTGTTTCTTCTATTAGTACTTACCAAATCGGCCCTTTTCATTTTGTGTATGTTCAAGAAGCGGAGACCGGTACCCTTTATTTCCAAGATGGCACTTTTTATTGTACACAAACGGCTACTTATAACTGTTTGGAAGCCTATCGTTTAGGTACGGCTACTAATACTTGGTTATGCGATTTAGAGGAAGACAAGGAAGAAGATACCAATATTACGGAAGCAACAGAAAACCCTAATGATACTACGGATGAAACTAATGACATTAGTAGCCATTGCGCTAGTCATACGGGTACGATCATATTTGAAACCTGTGATGATGGGCGCATCTTTTTCTTTGCAAAGACTAGTGACAATCGCATCTTAGATATTTATTTTGATGACGGTGTCGATTTTGATTATTTCGAGGGACAGCATATTCAATTTGATTACTCCCCTGCCTTATTTAGCTCTCCTTGTTCTGTGGCAGAAGAAGCAGTAATTGTTACTTGTATTC
The DNA here is from genome assembly GCA_947561585.1 of Caprella mutica. Lineage (NCBI taxonomy): Eukaryota > Metazoa > Arthropoda > Malacostraca > Amphipoda > Caprellidae > Caprella > Caprella mutica. The sequence goes on along the minus strand of CANNZV010005635.1, from coordinate 24,341 downwards.
AAGAAATTAACGCCCCTACTGTATCAGAAAACGACCTATTTTCCACTTATCCTTGGTTAAACGATTTAATCGATCCTACTTCTTGTACAGAAGAAAGAGTCGAAGTATACGATTTAGGTAGCTATGCTTTTATTTATGTGGTGACGGGTGATGGAGCTAAAATATATAACCAAGATGGTGTTTTCTATTGCGAAGATTTAATAGGCTACAGTTGCGTCTCTGCTTATTCCTTACCTAGTCCGACTGATACTTGGCAATGTCAAAAAGCGGAAGATTGTGTTTGCATTGCTTTGTATGATCCTGTTTGCGGCACAGATGGGAAAGACCTATGGTAATGCGTGTGAAGCAGCTTGTGCAGGGGTAGAAGTACTGAATTCTGGGGAGTGTATGCCTGTTACTGTTCCTCCTTATTCCTGTTCGATTCTTGAGGTAATTGATCTTATAGATAATTTGTGCGAAAATTGTATAAGCGAAATTGCAGTATATCTATATGAAAATGACTACTACTTAGTTACCCTCGCAGATAATACACAATGCGCCGATGGTTTGACCACAGTCGTCCATTGTGGAACAGGCGATACTTTCTGCAATCAAGGCGGCATAGCTGGTTTTAATGAATGCGTTGCTTTTTTTGAGACTGCCGAAAAAATCGAAATAATTGCTAAAGAGGATTGTAATACATCTTGTATTTGCCCAGCAATATATGATCCTGTTTGTGGCGAAGATGGAAAACAATATAATAATAGTTGCGAAGCGGAATGTGCTGGAGTAGGCATCGAGGCAGAAGGGCCCTGCATTCCAACTTGTGATTGTTCGCCAGAGTCTGCGCCTGTTTGTGGAGCAGATGGGATTACCTACAATAATAGATGTGAAGCAGACTGTGCGGGAGTGGATATTCTTGCAGAAGGACAATGCCTAACAGTTGCTCCTTGTATATGCCCTGCTATCTATGCACCCGTATGTGGCGCGGATGGCTTGACTTATGGAAATAGATGCGAAGCAGAATGTGAAGGCGTAGATATTATTGCAGAAGGGGAATGCAATCCTACCTGCAATTGTCCAGCAATATTCGAACCCGTTTGTGGTGTGGATGGCTTGACTTATGGCAATAGATGTGAAGCCGATTGTAAAGGCGTAGATATTCTTGCAGAAGGAGAATGCAATCCTACCTGCGATTGTCCAGGAGAATTTGGTCCAGTATGTGGCGTCGATGGTAATACCTATGGTAGTAGATGTGAAGCCGATTGTAAAGGCGTGGATATTATTTCAGATGGTCCTTGCTTATCTGCTTGTAGTTGTTCAGATGAGTTCGATCCAGTATGTGGAGTCGATGGCATCACTTATCCAAATGCCTGCCTAGCAGAGTGTGCGGGTGTTGATATAGCAACAAGTGGAGCATGTAGCAGCACAACAGATTGCCCAATTTTAGCCCTAACGCTCTTCCCTGATATTTGTGAGTCTTGTATTCAAGAAATAGCTATTTATGAATTTCAAGGAGCTACTTACTTAGTTTCCTTTGGTAGTAATGATTGCAGTGATGCTCAAACTACCGTAACCACTTGTGATGGCGGAGTACTCTTCTGTCAAGACGGTGGTATAGCTGGATTTAATCAATGTGAAAAATTCTTTGAAGAAGCCGTCAAACTGAGCATTATCCTCTCAAAAGAAGGTTGTGAAAACAATTGCGTTTGCCCAGAAATTTATGCACCTGTTTGTGGAGAAGATGGCAAAACCTATGATAATAAATGCATGGCTGAATGCGCTGGCGTGTCCGTAGTTGCTGAAGGCAACTGTGATACTACTTGTGTTTGTGAAGCTATATATGCACCAGTCTGTGGAGAAGATGGCAAAACCTATGATAATAAATGCATGGCTGAATGCGCTGGTGTGTCCGTAGTTGCTGAAGGCAACTGTGATACTACTTGTGTTTGTGAAGCCATATATGCACCAGTCTGTGGAGAAGATGGCAAAACCTATAACAATAGATGTGAAGCAGACTGTGCTAATGTAGATATTATTACAATAGGCCCTTGTGTTCCAACATGCATCTGTACTAAAGAATATGTGCCTGTTTGTGGAAGAGATGGCAAAACCTATGACAACAAATGTCTAGCAGAATGTGCAGGTACCGAAGTCTGGTATACTGGTCCTTGTTTTGAATGTGACCAATGCCCTCCTGTTGATGCACCTGTTTGTGGGGTGGATGGTATTACTTATAAAAATGCGTGCGAAGCGGAATGTGCGCATGTAGAAATTGCATTTGAAGGATCTTGTGAAACCGATTGTATTTGCACTTTAGAATACGCACCTGTTTGTGGCGTAGATGGCATCACTTATGGCAATGCCTGTGCAGCAGAATGTGCGGGGGTAGCAATAGCTGCCGATGGCGAATGCGAACCTACTTGCATTTGCCCAACGGTGGCATTGCCTGTTTGTGGGGTGGATGGACAAACCTACGGAAATGAATGCTTGGCGGCTTGTGCAGGAGTGGAGGTAGTTTATGATGGCTTCTGTTCAGCAACCCCTTGTATGGATCTGGCAGAAGTAGATTTCGGAGATTGTGAAGCAATAATGGGCATTGCTATCGTCAATGGTACCTGCGAAACGATAAGTGGTTGTAATGACTTCCTTGTGAACGGTATTAATTATGAAAGAGCCTTTTTCCCAACAGTTGAAATTTGCAGACAATCTTGTGGCGGTGCTGCCAACAATCCTGTATTTGAAAAATATCCTTGGTTAATGGATTTAGTAAACCCTACAGATTGTGCAGAAGAAACCGTCTCTGTTTTCCAAAGTGGTGTATACCATTTTATTTATATAGAAGGAAATGGTACAAGTACATTGTATTTTGAAAATGGTGAGTTTTACTGTCAAGATAGTCCAGGTTTACATTGTTTAACCGCTTATCGTTTAACGAATAAGGTGGCCTCTTGGTCTTGCCAATCCCTAGTAGCTCCTTGTATAAATCCATTAAGTCAACAATGGATACTAGATGCTACTGAGCAAGAATGCACCGGAAATATCTACTCTTTCCATTACAATGGACAAGCTGTTATTTATGTACAGACCCTATGTGCTTGTGTGGATGATAGTGACAAAGTATTTACTTGTGATGGAAACTTTTTATGTGCTTTTGGTCGAATTAATCCTGCCAATAGTTGTATGCCAAACGTAGCGGATTATCTAACTGATGCTAATTTAATTTGGCGCCCTGAATGTAATTGTGAATGTCCACAATTTAATTCACCCGTTTGTGGAGAGGATGGTAGTATCTATGAAAGTGCTTGCCACGCAGCATGTGCAGGAGTCGTTGTACTTAATGAAGGTCCATGTTTGGTCGACGCACTCACACCTCCTTGTCATGATTTAGCAGGTATTGATTTTGGATTGTGTACTGCAGTAATGGGGGTCGGCATTATTGATGGTACTTGTAAGACTATTAGTGGGTGTGGCAATTATATAATTAATGGCATCAACTATGAGCAATCGTTCTTCCCAGATGCTATTCTCTGTGAACAAGCGTGTAATGAAGATTATTATGATGCACTTACGCCTCCTTGTTACGATCTAGCAGAGGTCGACTTTGGCCCTTGTGATGCAGTGATGGGGATCGGCATTATTAATGGTGCTTGCACAACGATTAGTGGGTGTGGTGATTTTATTTTTGGTGGTATTAGTTATCAAGAATCCTTCTTCCCTACTGCTGAATTATGTTTACAAGCTTGTAGCACTAGTGGTCGGGCAAACGAATGTGAGGATCCTTTATCCCAAGACTGGTTGAAAGAGGCTTTAAATTTTACTTGTACAGGTAAAATATATAGTATAGAATATGAAGGACAAGCAGCTATTTATATCGAATCACTTTGCGGATGTGTAGATGGTGCCTCTACTATTTTCACTTGCAGAGGAGAGGTTATTTGCCATACAAGTGGAAGAGTTCCTACTGCATTCTTTTGTAAGGAATCTATTGAGGAATTAGAGGTATTGATTCCCGAAAATTTAATTTGGACTCCAGCTTGCGATTGTGATTGTATTGTGGGCCCTGCTGTATGTGGTGTAGATGGCATTACGTATGAAAGCGCTTGCTACGCTAAATGCGCAGGCGTAGATATTCTAAGAGAAGGCCCCTGTGAATCTGCTGCTGTCGATGCCATGGACTTGTCCCTGTTTACTGACTTTGATTGGCTATATAATTTAGTAGAACCAGGAGATTGTGAGGGTATAGCTATTAGTGAATTTAAGCAAGGCAATCATACTTTTATTTATGTGTATGCGGAAAACGAAGGTGGTACACTTTATTATCAAGATGGCACCTTTTATTGCCAAGATAGTCCGAATTATAATTGCTTAGAGGCTTATAAATTAAAGCCCGAAAAGATCCAACGAACTTGGACTTGCAATAGCGGAATGGTTTATGATGGAGAGCAGGCAGCGATCTCTAGAAGCATAGAGCAAGCTACCTTCTTTACCGAAGCGATTACGCTTTATCCGAATCCTACTCCCGGGCAATTCCATATTCAATTGAAGTCCACCTCTAAAGAACCTAAAGCTTTAATTATCTATGATCTATATGGAAGAGTAATTGTCGAGGAGACTATTGAAGCAACTGGTTCAGAAATAACGATTCCTATTAATTTAACAGCATACAAAGATGGTTTGTATATGGTGACTTTACGGGAAAGAGGGCAACGAGTAGCCCATAAAACGATTATTAAAACTGGATTAGAATAAACTGGAGGCGTTATACTCCAAATTAGGTAAAAAGAGGATTCTGAAAATCTGTTTAATTGTTTAGGAATGACGAAATAATAACTGTCTCAACTTGGCTTGCCCTTTTCCAGTCTTAGAAAGCCAAAAAAAGAGTCCGTAGCCCTGCTATGCACTAGTTTTTTGGCTTCCTAAGACAGAAAAATGACTAACCCAACTTGTAACATTTATTATCTCCTCATTCCTTACTCGCTATACTTGTAAACAATTAAACAGATTTTCAATAATAAAAATGAATTTTCCTTATTGCAAAAATCAAGTTAACACCTCTCGTTACTTAATATAACTACGACTTTACGACTTCAATAAAAAATGAGGTGTTAGCTCATTTTTTTGTTTCTTGGTCTAAAATTCTCAATAAGTCAGGTATTCGATAAGCACCTTTCATTGCTTGCACCAACTGAGCAGTAGCCATCAGATCAACACCAACTGTAGTAATATATAAAGGATTTTTACTCTTCCCACGATATACTTTCTCCACTAATTGATCTATATCTTTAAATTGTCTTTTAGCCACGCCAATAATGGGAAATCTTTCTCCTAATGTTTCATATAGATATTGACCTAATCCTTTTCTACCAGCGTCATCTAATACTACATAACCATCTATCACTATAGCCCTTATCTTATCCCAATTCGTTTGTTCGAGTATTTTAAGAATACAAGGTAATTCTCTTTTATAAAATTTACCTGGCATATAGTCTGCTATATGCTTAAGCGTGGCTATATTTATTTTGTCTGGTACCTCTACATTCCAATCACTAAATTCTATGGATACTACCTTGGCGTAATCTTCTCTATAATGGGCATCTATGGCTACGATCATAAGAAGTGATTGGTTATTTTATTTAAAAGATTATTTGATTCTTCGCAGGTAGATCTTTTGAATGCATGATAGCTACAATACTTACCCTACAAAAATATAGTTTTCCATCAGCAATCTTTAAATATTGTTGAGCCTACTCTAAAAAGTCAATTTTAGGAATAACGTTGACATAGTCTACGTCTAGGAATGTAAAAAAATTAATTCTTAATTTTTTATACATTCAAAAACGCTGCATAGGGTTTTGTCCCGCAACTTCCCGTTGCTGGACAAATTTCTACGCAAATCGCCTTAAAAGGGTGAAATATCATATATACTAAGTCGGAAGTAATTGAGAATTAAAAATTAAATCAGTAAGTAATTCCTATATCTCGTTGTCGACATCTAGTGAATTCTTCATTAATTTCAATACTGTTTTCCAATTTCGGGTAGTCGTAGACACCTTCAATTTTTTCTCAAAAAAAGCATTCGTTAATTTTGACTTATGGTATTTCCCTTCACAAAATAGGAAAATATTTAAACCAATTATTTCAAACTTATCTGGGCTATAGTCGATGGCACTTATTGCATTTAAGGCATCTTTGGTAGGCATATTTTTCAGGAAAGTCAAGTGCAGTCGCCCTATATCGCTACTGCCTTCTTGATAGAATGGATTATCGGCAATAGTCTCTACAATATCTGTTACGGTTCTTACAATAACAGGTACTTCAAAACCATATTTTTCAAGAATAGCTTCCTCTATCTGATTAGCTATTTTATCCGCTTCTTTTTTTTTACTAGAGAAAAAGACATTACCACTTTGGATATAAGTGGATACTTCAGAAAAGCCTACCTCTTGAAATAATTCTTTCAAATCTTTCATTAGGATTTTTCTTCTTCCTCCTACATTAATACCCCTTAGAATAGCAATGTAATTTTTCATAGTATAGATATGAGTGGCTTATTTATTTAGATTGTTTAACTGTTTATCTATCTAAGTATTACGCTTAAATATATAAACCAACTCCTAATTTCATTCCGTTCGCAGGATATATAGTAACGTCGTTCCTTAAAGGAACGACGTTAATTCTGCTAAACAACTAATAAGTCTTAATATTCATCTTTTACATTCTTTCTCACCCAATCTAAACAATCCTCAAAAGTATCAAAGATTTGATCTGTTGGTATAAGATTTGGGATAATATCAATTCTTTCCATCATATATCTAGGCTGCTCATTAATAGCAACCAACAACACTTTTTCATTATCGTTTACCAAATCTACTAAGGTATCCTCTATGGCATATAAACCTGATTGATCCATATAAGGCATACGATCCATCCTTATAATGATAGTAGATGCTGTAGTTGGAATTTGTTTAATCAAGGCTTGAAAGTCACTAGTAGATCCAAAGAAAAGGGGGCCATTAATGTGCTTAATAAATACTTCTTCTTTTAAGTTCACAGGGAAATCTTTTTCATCTGACCAAGATTCTTCTTCGTGCAATGGCATAATATTAGATTGCTCCGCTGTAAGATCTCCAATCTTTTTCATAAACATTAAAGAAGCAATCACTAAGCCGATACCTACTGCATAAACTAAATTCCATACAGAAGACAAAATTAATACAATAATCATAATTGCAACTTCTGGTCTCGGCATATAAGGTATCGCCTTTAAACCTTTATAATCCATTACACCAATACCTACTGTTATTAATATACCCGCTAAAACCGCCGCTGAATTTTAGAAGCAATTGGTCCTATCGCCAATAAAATAAATAGTAATAACAAACCAGCAATCATACCAGACAAACGAGTTTTACCACCTGCGTTGATATTCACTACTGTTCTGATAGTCGCACCAGCACCCGGGATACCACCAAAAATGGCAGCAATACTATTACCAATACCTTGACCAATTAATTCTTTATTGGGTTGGTGTTTTGTCTTCGTCATATTATCCGCAACCACAGAGGTCAATAAAGAATCTATAGCACCTAATAAGGCTAAGGTAAGTGCCGTAAAGAAATAGGGCATAATACTACCGAATTCAAAATCTGTAATAATGCCTAGATTCGGTTTTGGTAAACCACTCGGAATCTCTGCGATCGGTCGATAATCTAAACCGAAACCAACGGCTATACCAGACATCACTAATAAAGCAACAAGGGTACTTGGAATAGCGGTCGTGATGCGCTTAAAACCATAAATAATGACTATTGTAAAGAAGGCCAATAAAAACTCTAACCAATCTATATTCCTCAAAGCTTTCGGCATCACTTTGATAGCCCCCAATACACCTGAAGCTTCTTTGCCAGCCAAAGTTTGAGATTCTGTCAAAATTTGCTCCTGCGTAACCCGCTCGGCTCTTTTTATTGTTTCTTTAAAATCTTCTAAAACTAAAATCCCTTCTCCTGCTTCTTCCTTTAGGATATTTTCTAATATAACTTCTTCCGCCTGCGGTTTAAATTGTTCAACAAAAGCAGCATCCTCTTTTGGATAATAGCCCACGGAAGGCAAAATTTGTGTTAAGAGTATGATCACTCCAATGGCTGTCATAAAGCCTGATACAACTGGATAAGGAATATATTTAATATATTTACCTAAACCCAAGAAGCCCAATCCAATCTGCATCAGTCCGGATAATAAGAAAATCGTTAATATTGCTGGTAACGCCTTACTTACATCTCCATCATACATAGCCACAATCCCCCCAATCACAACCATACTCACCGCTGTCATTGGTGCTGTTGGTCCTGATATCTGTGTGTTTGTTCCACCAAACAGAGCGGCAAAGAAACTAATGAAAATCGCTCCATATAATCCAGCACTCGGTCCTAATCCTGAACTAACACCAAATGCTAAGGCTAAGGGTAATGCTACAATACCTGCAGTAATACCTCCGAATAGATCTCCTTTGAAATGAGAAAAATCTAAGCCTAATATACTTTTTTTATTTTTTTTATTTTTCATTTATCTATATTGTTCCATCAGGGCAAACAAAAGGCAAATTCTTAGTAATCGCAGAAGAACACACTAACGAACAAGATTCCTTCAAAGGACATCGTTTGCATCCATATCTCAAGCAATGACGTATTACTAATTACACTGTAACAGAAATTTCCTTATTTTTTGAATCTGCGCTTTCTGAACCTTTCGGCGAGCGTTTTGAGGAGAGCTAAGGTTCGGAAAGCTTAACTTTCAGAACTTCTGCCTCTCTCAAAACCAACTCCGCAAAGTTCCGAAAGTGGAGATCGTAAACTATAAATAAACTTTTGTTACGCTGTACTAATTATGGCTTTTCGTTTGTCCTATATACCAAATAAATTTGGCAATTATGCAAAACGTATTAGCGTAGCGGTCAGCCTGTTTAACCTAGTATCCAACAGGCGACCGAAGTTATTAAAATAGTTGATAAGAAAAGGAAAGGACTTGCGGAGGTGGCGTAATTCTTTCAGGATGATAAATAATTGGTAAGATTTCCAAATGTTGCAAATTAGCAACAGCTAATAGGTAACTCTTTTCGAGTCCCAATAAATCAATGAGTAGTTTATCTTTTTTGTCTTTTTTGTCTTCTTTTTCTTCTGATTCTCCATCTTCTGTAGCAAGCAATTCAATCAATTCTGAATCATGATCCACTATCCATTGACTATAAGACAATACATTTACCCATACTTGACAGACAAGTAAGAGGTAAGGCATCCCTTTTAGTATAAATCGAAAAGTGGACATTTTTTTCATTAATTAGCATTTAATGCAAAGGACTTAACAACTTTATAGCAATAAGGTTGACTATTATAAAGGTAAAATTAAAAAAAAACACCTATTTCCACACAAAGCAAGCAATTATTCTCCAAACTTCAATCCCTCTTGCAAACGATACATCGTCTCTGCTATACGATTGGCTTTAGTTTCTTCTCTCTTTGCAGCATAAATCCAATCTAAATATCTTTTTTGTTGCCCTTCTGTAAAACTTAAAAAAGTGGCTTTAATACTTGGCATTTCCATATCAAAACATGCTAAAATTTCTGCAGGAATTTCCAAAGCAGAATGATCTGCATATAAAATAATATGAACCCGATCACCTGCTTCTTTTTTGATCTTCTTTCTGATTTGTACTTTGACAGGCAAAAACAATTGTCCATTGCCCATTGGCATTAATTTATAGCGTTTCAGCTCGTATCCATCAATACTTCCTTGCACTTGTACCCAACCAAAAGGATTGCTTTTATCTTGTAAAATTTCTGGTATAGCCGCATAGGTCCAACCGCCTTTACCTGAAGTTTTTTCTAAGACAAAAGATTTATTAACTATAGGTTTTTCTTTTTTCATAATTATTTCACAAAAACATAAGTGAAGGAAATTAAATAAGATAGACCATAATAGGCAGTAATTTTTTCTTGTAAGGATGCTTAAAAAAGCGCACATAGCCTAGCTACGTAAGGTTCTTTTAAGTATTCTTAGAAGGAAAAAGGACAAGTATAATGGTCTAGGTTATTTATTTTCCTTCACTAAGGAGCACTCAGCATATTCCGTAAAGAAAAGAATAAAGTAACTGTTCAGCATCCGTAGAAAACCCTCCCCGACCCTCCCTTCAAAGGGAGGGAGACGTCTTCGAGTAAAATTTTGTATTGTCAACGATTTCAAAACAAAATTTTAGATCGGAGACGCCTCCCCCTCTTCCGTAAAGACGAGAGAGGGCTTTTGCCCAGAGGCAGAAAGGTTCAGCATCGGGGGGAGTTTTTAAAGGGTATGCTGAATAGTTACAGAATAAATATAATAAAACTTACCTCCGTTTTTTTTCACTCAATTTAAATAAATTTACTCTGCATGTAGTAGGACACCTGACAAACTATCATTTTCTTAAGCATTTTTTAGCAAAAATGATTATATTTGGACGCAACCTTGCCGAATCCAACAGTAAATTTACATCACCAGCGTCTAAAAACAAGGGACTCAAGAAGTAAGTTTATTTTTACACTAAGTTTATTTTTACACTGTTTACTTGCACACTATTTACTTGCACACTATTTAGTACAACTTTAAATTCAATTAATTGAACCATGAGAAGAAACTCCCTACTCCTTTTTTGTTTATTTTTTTGTAGTGCACCTCCATTTCTATTTAGCCAAATAGATGCAACTTTTGACACCTATCCTTGGTTATCTACTTTGATTGATCCCGCTGCTTGTACCAATGAATCGGTAGCCATTTATGATGCCGGAGGAAATAATTTTTTATTGGTAACGGACGAAACAGGTAGCCAAAAATTGTACCTAGATAATGGGACTTTTTATTGCCAAAACACAGCCAGCTACGATTGTGTAGTCGCTTATAATTTATCTAGTCCAGTTGCTAATTGGTCTTGCAGTAATTCGACCTCTACTATGACTTCTGAAAATAACAATGAAACTGCCGCTTCTACTATTTTTTCGGACTATCCTTGGCTCTCTTCTTTGATCAATACTACTGATTGTGGAGCCGCTTCTATTACGGAATATGCTTCTGGTGCATTCACTTTTTTACTGCTCAACAATGGCAATGGACTGGAGCAGCTGTACTTTGAAAATGGCACTTTATATTGCACCAATTCTTCTAATTATAATTGTGTAGTAGCCTACAATTTAACAGAAACTCTTCAAACCTGGTCTTGTGGAGATAGCGATACGGATACTATGGATACGGATACTTCAATGGTTGACATGGGTACTTCTTCAAATATCAATGATCCATTATTTGGTCTATTTCCTTGGTTGAAGGACCTGATTGGCGAAACTTGTACAAACGAATCCGTTACAGTCTATCAACAAGGTGCTTACCAATATCTTAGCGTTACAGATGCTTCAGGAGAAAATCGTTTATATTTTGAAGATGGTCGTCTGTATTGTCAAAGTGGATCAGGTTTGGATTGTGTAGCTGCTTATAATTTGAGTCAATCTGTTTATGATTGGACTTGTGGCAATGATAATGCACAACCAGACTGTAATCGCTATACAGGCACTATTGTATTCGCCAATTGTGATGACGGCCAATTATTTAACTATATCAGAACTTCCGATGGTCAATTGTTAGATATTTACTTTCCATTTGGCAATACCTATACATTAATCGAAGGGCAAAGTGTGAAATTTGATTATCAAGAAGCCACTTTTGCATCTCCTTGTTCTATCGCAACAAAGGCAGTAAATATTACTTGCATTACCACGAATAATGAAGATCCAAATGCAGGTAATTGTAATAATTACACCGGTACTTTCTTTTTTAGAAATTGCGACGATGGCACGCCTTATGTATTCATTCAATCAACGGATGGCACCGTATACGATCCTTATTTTGATGGGAATATTAGTTATACACCAAGACAAGGACAAAAGGTTAAATTTGATTTTAACAACACTAATTTCAGCACGCCTTGTTCTATCGCAGAACAGGCCATAACGATCACTTGTTTAGAACCGATCAATCCAGATTATCCAGTTGGGAATTGTGAAAATAATCGAGGAGAACTCCGATTAACTACTTGTGCAGATGGCACGCCCTATTTTTTAATCTATACAACAGATGGTCAAATATTAGATCCTTATTATGCGACGGGCATTAATTTCTCAGAAGCAGATGGACAGACTGTTTTATTTGATTATGTAGAAGCCGGCTTTCCAAGTGGTTGCAATCTAGCGAGTAAAGCAATTACGGTTACTTGTATCCTAGAAATTTTACCAGAAACGTTTACCAATGACGTTCCTGATAATTTTGAAGACTATGATATCATCTATAGAATTTGTAGAGGAGAGACGCTTCGTATAGAAAATATGGTTCGCTCTATTCAATGTGATTGTCCACCAAACCCACAAGGTCCTTGCGATAATTTTCCATTTAATCAGTGGGGCAAATGGGAAGGCGGTGCACTCATTGACAATACAACACATGTTTTAGTCAGCCCAACTACTACTACTGTTTACGAAAACCAAATCAATGGCTATTTCTGCGGCATAGCTGGACCTACTTATGGTCCAACTAATACAATCACCTATTTAGTGATTGTAGAAGCTAGTAAAGATTGTGCCTTACCAACAGCAGCCGTACAAACAGAATTTGATATAACTGGTTGTCTTGGAGATGTTGTACGGGTACCAGCACCTAATCCTGGTACATGTCCATTAGGGCCGCCTGTTACAGAAAAAGATATTATAGAAATTATTCAAATCAACGCTAGCTTTTTGGAAGTTCGATTGTTAAAAACTGGCTCATTCAGCTATGGAATTGGAGAAGGGCAAGATATCAATGGAGTCACTTGTCCAACTACAAATTATAAATACAATATCCAGATCAATAATTGTGCAAATAGTAGCTTCCCTGTTACCAAAGTATTTGATTATTCTGTTTGTATCGGGGAAGAATTAATGCTTATTCGTCCTAACCCAGGTAACTGCTCCTATGGCCCATTACCGAATAGTAATGACTATATGGAAGTTTTAGGAGAAGCAAATAATTTGATCAAAGTGAAAGTTTTACAAACTGGTTCCTTCAGGATGTCTAATTCAGAAAATACTACTGATTTTTCCTGCCCTGTTGTGATACATGATGTTAATTTTTCAACTCATACGGATTGCGTAGAATCTAATTTAACCATTCCTACGAATAGTATAAACAGCAATTTTGTGCTTGCTCCAACTATACAAGCTTACCCAAATCCATCGAGTGGTTTGTTATTTGTACCTGTTAAAGGTGTACCACAAATATCCCAACGATTGCGCATATTTGATGTACATGGGCGCACTATTCAGGAGCTGTCCATTCCAGCAAGCAGTGGAACAACTACCCTATCTGTTGATTTATCTAAGGAAGAGAATGGTATGTATTTTATTGAGTTGCGAACAGGAACAGAACGAGAAATACAACGAGTTTTAAAGCAGTAGCAGCATTTATCTAAAGCTCCAAGCTTTTAGAAAGCTTGGAGCTTTTCCTTATACATCTAGATCAAGATTTAATTGAGTGTAAAACAATCTTGGGGCACTACATCCACGCTTTTGATAGTCGTTCTAAAAAATAGCGGTAATTCTCTTCTTCTTTGAATAAATTTTCCCAACCATTTGCATGATTGTAAACAGGGTAAATACCGTTAGGTAGATACCTTTGTTGTTGTTTTCCCATGATGTTTAGATTTTTTTTTATATAGCTATCTAGTAGTGTGTTAATCCAAAAATTAAAATTTAAATAATAAAACGATTATAAAGCTCCAAGCTTTACCATCTTACTTTTGGATAACTCCAAGCTTTACTATACTTTTAGGAAAAAAGATATGAAATATTACCGTTATTTATTCGCTTTTCTACTCGGAGGGCTCTTTCTTTCTGCCTGCAAAAATCAAGCGGCATCCACCGCAATTGCTGCTGATACTATTTACTACAATGGCACTATCCTCACGATGGAAGAAGACCAAAAAGAAGTGGCTGCAGTCGCTGTTAAAGAAGGTAAAATATTACAAATAGGAACAAGTGTCGCTGTTGGAAAACACAATGGAGCAGATACTAAAATGATTGACTTAGCAGGCAAAACTCTACTACCAGGATTTGTGGACGCACATAGTCATATAGGTTTAGCTATGGCGATAGTAGATCATGTGGCTTTGTTAGCCCCCCCCGTAGGAACAATTAAAAATATTGGTGATATTATCAGCCGTTTAAAAGAGCATCAAACCGCCAACAATATTAAAGAAGGAGAATGGATTATTGGTTGGGGATATGATCCCGATCAATTGGAAGAACAAAGACATCCTAATAAATTAGATTTAGACGAAGCCTTTCCTGATAACCCAGTCTATCTATCTCATGTATCTGGGCACATGTGTGTGGTGAATAGTCAAGCCCTAGATATGGCTAAAATTGATGGAAAATTTACAGACCCACCAGGTGGCCATACTGTCAAATTGCCGAATACCAATGAGCCTAGTGGCTTACTTCAAGAAGCGACTAGCTTTGCTATGAGAGGGCATCTACCCGTCCCTACTTATGAAGAGTCTTTGCTCTTATTAGAGAAAATCCAAAACCTTTATGCTAGTCGAGGTATTACAACCGCACAAGATGGTATCACAGATGTGAAGTCTATGCAATTCTTGCAAGCTGCCGCCGCCGCAGGGAAATTGAAAATTGATATAGAAGCACTAGCTAGTTTTCAATATGCTAAAGAGTTTTTAGGGAATCCCAAATTCCCTTTTGGAGAACGAAAAGATCGTTTACGCATTGCAGGAATGAAAATTATTAGTGATGGTTCACCACAAGGGAAAACTGCTTTTTTTAGCAAACCTTACTTAACGGAAGTTCCGGGTTGCGCCCACAATTGCACAGGTATCCCCATTTTACCATTAGATCAACTGACCCAATTGGTAACCGCTTGTTATCAGAGCAATGTTCAGCTATATACCCATGCCAATGGGGATGGAGCCATTGACTTACTATTGCAAGCCCACGAATCGGCTGTTGAGACATTAAAAGACAGTACTAAAGACCTTAGAACAGTCATTATTCATTCTCAATTTGTTCGCTCAGATCAATTAGAAAAATATGCTGATTATAAAATGGTCCCTTCCTTTTTTACAAATCATGCCTTTTTCTGGGGAGATGTGCATATCAATAATCTGGGGATAGAACGAGCGTCTTTTTTAAGTCCTCTACAAACAGCCACAGATATGGGTATTACCTATACCAATCATACAGATTATATAGTGACCCCTCTTAGTCAATTATTTTTATTGTGGACGGCCGTCAATCGACAAACTCGTGCTGGAAAAATATTAGGTCCAACCGAACGAATTAGTCCCTGGGACGGTTTAAAAGCAGTTACAATTAATGCTGCCTACCAACATAAACTAGAAAACAGTCGGGGTTCAATCAAAGTCGGTAAATTAGCAGATTTTGTTATTTTAGATCGGAATCCACTAATCGCTGATCCTAGTACGCTCAAAGATATCGTGGTACTTGAAACGATTAAGGAAGGGGTTTCTATTTTCGAAAAAGGAGAGTAAGTAATAGACTTTATTCCAAATAAAGATAAGTAAGGCGGGGCTGTTAAGTTCTATTTTGCAAAATGCCAAGAGCGGGCGATTTCCCCCTCTGGAGGCAGGGTTGATTGGTTCTGGAAATCATAAATCATAGTTCCTAAATCTTACATCATAAATCTGCTAATTAGGCAAAAGCAGACTGATTTATGATGTATGATGTAAAATTTATGTATCCGCTCAATAAGTACTGGTGGAGTGATTGTAACACAACTCTCTGAGTTGTGCACAAGTTAGACATGTACAACTCAGAGAGTTGTGTTACGACTGCCTTACCAACATATATTGAGTGGATACAAATTTATGATGTAAGATTTGACACACACAGTCTAAATCTTGGTATAAAATCAACCAGCTATTGGTAGTTGCCTATGAAAAATCGTCTAAAACTAGAACCAATCAACCCTGCCTCCAGAGGGGGAGAGCATCCTGCAAAGGTTGAAAATTTATGAAAAAATTTAACATTTTAAAGTTTGTGAAACAGAACTTAACAGCCCTCCGCCAAACCTTCTATACGAATTATTTTGGAATAATCTATGATCTAATTAGGCGTTCGGAACTTACTTAAAATCACTACCTATGCAATTTACACAAGACTTCAGATCAGCCATCCACCATCACTACAATCAGTTGGCGACCTTATCTGCCACGCAAGTGACTATTAGGCCCGCTCCAAACAAATGGTCACCTATAGAAATCATTGGGCATTTAGTAGACTCGGCCTGCAACAATCATCGCCGCTTTGTTAAAGCACAATGGCAAGAAAATATGATCTTTGATGGCTACCAACAAGAGGAATGGGTCAATGTACAACAATATCAAAAGGCCAATTGGTCCTTATTATTGACCTTATGGAAAACCTATAATTTGCATATTTGCCAAATAATGGAAAATACCACTCCCAAAAAACTAGAAAAGCCAGTTAAGGAACATAATTTGCATCTAGTAGCTATGAGAACAGTTCCAAAAGAACAATCTGTTACATTGGCTTACTTTATGAAAGATTATATCTTTCATATTGAGCATCATCTGAAGCAGATTTACTATCTTACAGCGTAATACTATGATATTAGACTTCCAGTACGAAAAAACTACACTTAGGACTATGAAGAATCCCCTATTTAAGATTCGGGAAAAAGGAAAATATGGCTTTATAAATGCAGAGGGCATAGTGATGATTGAGCCACAATATTTTGAAGCAGAAGATTTCTATAATGACTTTTCACGAGTGCGATTCAACAATAAATTAGTGCCCTTAGATCAGCTTGGGCGTTTGTTAATGAAGCATTCTTTCAACCATGTTGGCTATTTTGAAGAAGGCTTGGCGAAAGCACAGTTAGTGAACCTATGGGGCTATATAGATTCTCGTGGAAGTATTGCTATTGATGTTCAATTTGAAGAGGTTGGCGACTTTAAAAACGGCTTAGCTCCTGCTGGCAGAGTAGGACAAATGGGCTATATTAATAAATCTGGTGAATACATTATCTCCCCTAATTTCCAAAAAACAACAGATTTTATTGGAGATTTAGCCGCCGTTCAGGTAGCCGATCAATATGGCTTTATTAATAATAAAGGAGAAATGGTCATCGCTCCACAGTTTGAGAATGCTACTTCTTTTCAAGGTAAAGTAGCTACCATTGTTCAAGGAAATCAATGGGGGCTGGTCAATCGAGAGGGCGCTGTTTTATTAGAACCCCAATTTGAAATAATAGAAGGCTTCTCAGAAGGAGAATTCTTTAGTGGTCTCGCCTTAATTTGTCAAAACGAAAAATACGGATACATCAATGAAAACGGGGCTATTATCATTGCTCCTATCTATGACTTTGCTGGAGATTTTGGGGAAGGCTTCGCTTTAGTAGAAATAAATGGTTTATTCGGCTACATAGATAAATATGGAAAATTAGCTATTCTGCCTCAATTCGAAGATGCGGGCGTTTTTTCAAAGGGTCTTGCTCAAGTTAAAAAAGATAAACAATGGGGCTTTATTGATACAGACGGCAAAATGGCTATCTCCCCTCAATTTGAAGAAGTACATCCTTTTAAAAATGGCTTAGCTTGGGTTCGCAATGGGGAACGATGGGGCTATATTGATCATTTTGGCGATTATATTTGGCAGGAAGCAGTGTAGACTGCTACTGAATAAACAACAAGGAGATAAATAAATGTACCTGCTACATAGTACAAACAACTTATTAGGACGAGTGGATGAGTAATTTTTATTTGCATTTTTATTTTTTTTGTGCTCTCTACCAACGAATAGCTCCCCTTTTTCCTACAAGACGCTCCCTTAACATATTTTAACACACCAAGAATTAACACACCTACCGCACTCGAAATCAATTACAAACAAATATAATTTTAACACAAGTTAAAAAGAATAACAATTGTTACATAACTTTTACTCCCTCCGCGACGTCTTAATAATACTTTGCGGGGCGAATAAAAAACGCTTCTCATAAGATTTAGTTAGCGCTCATCAAGGGCTTGTAATTAAGGTTAAAGAAATCTTTGGAACAGGTGGTACATATATCTACCACCTCTCTTGCAGACAACTGATTTTTTGATAGTCTTTGGTTGCTGGTCTTTAGTCTTTAGTGAGAAACGCACTAAAGACTAAAGACCAACAACCAAAGACTGCTAAACAAATCATCAAAATATAACGGGTGTTCTCATAGTGTGTGGGCTGCTCCGCGATCGGTTACGATGCGGAGCAGTTTCTTTTTTAGACAAAAAGTACTTTCCTACCTTATTTCTATTCGCACTTTTCAACAAAACATCGTACCTTTCTGTTATATTCATTTGGTCTTTGGGTATTGGTCTTTGGTCTTTAGTGGCAGCCTGCGAAAGTTCTATTTTATCACGCCATTAAAAACCTATTGGTCTACCAAAAAGTAAGAACTAATACGAACCTAGGGTTCAAACTATCAATTAGGTTATCTTTACTGATTTGGTAAAAACGCAACCCTTGATTCGCAGAACTAATATCAAGATATGAAATCACTCTTCTATAGCCTCTTACTATCGCTCCCTATTTCTCTAATTTTCGCTTGCACAAGTCCGCCAGATTATCCACTAGAACCCGTTATTACCTATCAAAGTATTACGACCAATACCATTAATCAAAGTGCGATTCAAGCGGATTCAGCAGTCATTACAATTGCTTTTACAGATGGGGATGGAGATTTAGGAAACGAGCAGATGGATAGCGTCAATATCTTTGTGATTGATAATAGAATTAATTTCCAGCAACCTGGCTTTGTCATTCCATTTATTGGTCAGCAGGGTGTTGGAAAAGGAATTTCTGGCGAGATTTCCTTTACGGCTCCCCCCAATTGTTGTATTTATCCGAATGGTACGCCGCCTTGTCAGCCATCTGTTGATTTTCCAGTAGATACGGTTACTTATGATATTTATATTGTGGATCGAGCAGGTAATGAGAGTAATCGGGTGACTACTGAGCCTATTTTTATTCGGTGCAATTAGGTAGTACGTTGTATGAGTTACCATACCTAACTACACGGGGCGGGTGCTGATGCTAATAATTAGGATTAGTTTAATTGATTTAGATGCTTAACCGAATTTTGAAACCAACAAATTCTCGATATTTTAAATGGTCGATAATCTGTGGTTTCTGATTCCCTACAAATGGAGGCTTAAAATTTGAGTTTGAACTTGGTTCTTGAACTTGAACTTTATTTAGACACTACTGTCCAATTCCCTCCGCAACTTCCGACTAAAAGGCAATTCAACAGAGCCAATAAAGAGTTTATAATTCGAAGCATCAATACGTGTAATTTTTGACAGATGCACTATATAGCTACGATGCACCCTTCGAAAAGGCAAATGGCTTAGACTAATCTCCAAATCTCCTACGCTGGAAGTGTTCATAAAGC
This sequence comes from Caprella mutica, assembly GCA_947561585.1. Classification (NCBI taxonomy): domain Eukaryota; kingdom Metazoa; phylum Arthropoda; class Malacostraca; order Amphipoda; family Caprellidae; genus Caprella; species Caprella mutica. The sequence goes on along the minus strand of CANNZV010005635.1, from coordinate 4,823 downwards.
GCCCCTGCTCCGTATAAACAAAGGTATAATCATCATCCGCTTTGATGTATAGTACATTCTCCAACAATACCTTGTAAAGCGTTTTCGACCTAAGTAGTGCTTCCTATTGCTCTATAGTAGGTACACTAGCTATTACCTCATAGTCTATATTTTGAACCAAGCCTTCTAATCCCTTCAAGAAAGAGTAATCTTGTCCAATTAATAATAGGAATAGTTTTTTTTCCATATAGTAACACCTTTCTTGTTTTGGAGCTATAGATTTCCAAATTAATAGGTACTACCTACAATGGAAATTATTGCACTAAGTAGTGTGACAAAAATAAGCTAACAACTTTAAATGATTGCAAGATTGTGTGATTGTGCATGTCACATATACAATCACACAATCTTGCAATCATACAATCAAAAAATAAAAAGGTAGCTTATTTTTGTCCGACTACTTACTTATTTAAAATCTAATCTGTGAATGGTAGGAAAGTCTCGGTAGAATGTATGGAGCACATAAAATTATCTAAACATTCCTCAAGCCCTCTGGTCCGTCTCAAAAAGAAATCAGAATTCCACAACCTTTTATTCTCTATTTTTGTATTCTAAATTGGTCTTTAGCTATTAGTCTTTGGTCTTTAGTGGCAGTCCGCAAGGACTTGCTTTTAAAAGTTTTTTCTATAGTCGCTGTTTTTAGTCGAGTGGGAAGAAGCTTATCGCTTTTCTAAACTTTGCGTATTAAAAACTAAAAAAACAATCATACCTATCAAGCCTGACTTCCTTCCAAAGAACGCAGTCAGGCTTGATAACTTGAACTCAAAATATCAACTACTTTCAGTATTTGTCCAGACTTTCATATAAAAGATTAATTACCTACTCAGAGAATGAAATACCAACTGTACCTATTATTATTTTTATCCTTTCCAGTATTTGCACACACAGATCCAGTCGATCGACAGGAAGACTACCAAATAGCTATACAACGGTCCACCGACAAAATAAAAGTAGATGGCATTTTAGACGAACAGACTTGGCAAAATGCAGCTATTGCTACTGATTTTTGGATTAATTTTCCTAGCGATGGCAAACAATCAGAATTGCAAACAGAGGTTAAGGTGACTTACGATGATAATTTCCTGTACATCTCTGCTAAGTGCTATGATGATAATGGAACGATTGTCCAATCCTTGAAAAGAGACGCAGGCTTTTGGAGTAGCGATGGCTTTGCTTTTGTGATTGATCCTGTTAATCAAAAAACGAATGGCTTTGCCTTTGGCGTGAGTCCTTATGGGTGCAGATGGAGGCTACCGTAACTGGAAATATTGGCGCAAGAGGCTCCCGAGGGAGAGGTATCAGTGATGATTGGGATCATAAATGGTATGCAAAAACAACTAGAGCAGCGGATCATTGGATAGCAGAAATGGCGATTCCTTTTAAGACTTTGCGGTATGAGGATAATAAATCTACTTGGGGTATCAATTTTATCCGTAGTGAGATGAGTGATAATAGTTACCACGTTTGGTCGCCTATCCCTGTACAATTTAAAACGCTGGATTTGAACTATACAGGCGCATTGGTCTGGGATGTAGCACCAAAGAAAGTAAAAGGCAATGTCACCGTTATTCCTTATGTATCTGGTAGTAATTTTAAAGATTTCGAAGAAAGTCCCACTCTAACGGATAATAATTTCAATGTAGGTCTAGATGCGAAGGTATCGGTTACCTCCTCTTTAAATTTGGATGTAACGATTAATCCTGATTTTTCTCAAGTAGAAGTGGATGAACAGGTAACCAATCTAACTCGTTTTAGTGTGCGCTTACCAGAACAGCGGCTTTTCTTTTTGGAGAATAGAGATATTTTTGAAAACTTTGGGAATACCCCTGCTCGGCCTTTCTTTTCTAGAAGAATCGGCTTAGATAATGACGGGAATACGATTCCTATATTATATGGTTTGCGTTTGACCGGTAATGCCACTAAGAATTTACGAGTAGGCTTACTGAATATGCAGACTAAGTCTTCAGAGGATTTCTCTGCTCAAAACTACGCTGCTGCTACATTTCACCAGAATGTCTTTGGTCGTTCTGTGGTAAAGGGCTTCCTTTTAAATCGACAAGCCATGACGGATGGTGAGTTTCAAAATACGGACTATGGTAGAAACGCAGGTTTAGAATTCTTATATTTATCCAAAGACAATCAGTGGCAAGGTTGGTCAGGCTATACGCATTCTTTTAAACCAGAGATTTCCGATAAGAATCATTACTATAAGTTTGGTGCAAGAAGGCAAGGACGTAACTTTAATGCCACTATTAATTGGTATCAGGTAGGCGATAACTATTATCTCGACATGGGATTTTTAGATAGGATGAATCATTATGATGCGGTAAATGATGTGTCTCATAGAGTGGGTTATGGTTCTTTCTTTACAGATTTCAGCTATACGATCTATCCTAAGCAGAAGGGCAATATTACTTCTCAATCATTTGGTTTAGGCTATTGGTTTACAGTAAGGAATAGTGATGGCACTAAATTATCTAATAGAAATAGCCTGTCCTATAGAATGAATTTTAGAGGGAGAAGTTCTATTAGTGCTCGCTATGCCAATGAAGGGAATACACTACTCTACCCTTTTACCTTTACAAGCGATGAAACGGACGAGCCTTTACCTGCGACTGCATATAATACACATGCGGTTCGTCTACAGTATCGTTCTGATAATCGAAAAGCCTTTGGCTATGAACTTACGCTGAATCAAGGTGGTTTTTATAGTGGTACTCGAACGGGCATAGAACTGGAATTTTCTTATAGAGTACAGCCTTGGGGAATTTTGCGACCAAGTTTGCCTATAATAACTTACAATTTGGTGGAAACTATGGAGAGCGCATCCTATATGCGATCAGTCCTAAGATAGAAATCAGTTTTTCAAACAACTTATTCTGGACCACCTTCATCCAATACAACACACAAGCCGAAAATTTTAACATCAATAGTAGATTGCAATGGCAGTTTGCACCAATGTCGAATATCTTTTTAGTCTATACCGATAATTATCTAGTGGAAACAGATGATATGGTAGATCGCTTTAAAATAGATACCTTTGGTCCTAAGAACCGAGCAATTGTATTCAAGGTTAATTATTGGTTGACGCTTTAAAATGAGGAATAGGAAATAAAATGCTGCGTTTCTCATTAACCAACTCTTAACCAATCGCTTACATTTCAATAAAAAATCAATACCTACCTTTGCAAAGAACACCTACCAACGCTATCTTTGCATTTTTTAAGCTTAGGCCCTGTATATTGTAACAAAAGAGGTCTAATAAGTGTAAAAACCGTATATTTGCGCAGTTTTTTTCTAACCTAAAATTTTTTTTTTAGAGAAGATAGTAGAAAAAATCTATTTAGAAATGAATATATAATAAGATATCTCATTTCTTAACTTTTGAATTCCCTGTTAAATAATCCGTTTCGCAGCGACTATATTTAATACAATTTGAAAGGATATAGAAGATATACTAGTTATTGTAGCTTATTAAACGTTAGGAAGGTTTGTTTACATCAGCATTATTTGACAATCAGTATGTAATAAGGACCTTTAATAACAAAAAATAATAACTTCAATTAACTTCTGGTATTCCTACTACCTCTCAAAAAAACGTTTTTCTAAAAAAGTATCGAGTCATGCAAGGAAAAGGAACTATTCGTTTTTTCTTGATTGTTATGTTTTTGGTGTGTTTATACCAGTTTTTACTGGTAATCCCAACGCTTAATGTGGAACGTGATGCAGCAAGTCACGCAGAGCAAATAGCTGCCAACTTTACTGGCGGGGATAAAGAGGATGCCGAGCGTAGTGCTAGATTAGCCTACCTAGACTCAATGTCTAGTCAAACAATCTTTAGTATTCCATTACTAAAAGATTTCACTTATGAGGAATTAAAAAGAAGCCAGTTAAACTTAGGACTGGATTTGAAAGGTGGAATGAGTGTTATCTTACAAGTAGATTTAAAAGAATTTTTAGCGACATTAGCCAACGACTCCAAAGACCCCACTTTTTTAGCTGCGTTAGAAAATGCCTCCTTAGCACAAGCCGATGCTCAGTCTGATTACGTCTCCTTGTTTGTGCAGGAATTCCAGAAAATAGCAAACGGAAAGAAGTTAGCTTCTATTTTCACAAGAAATAAGACTTTAACCACTAATGATGGCTTAAACTTAGATTCTTCTGATGGAGAAGTTGCTCGTATCATTCGTACAAAAGCGGATGAAACGGTACAATTGACTTTCCAACGTTTGAAAGATAGAATTGATGAATTCGGTGTAACGCAACCAAATGTATCTTTGGATGAAGCTAGAGATTTAATTTTGGTAGAATTGCCAGGGGTTGATAACCCTGAGCGGGCAAGAAATTTCCTTCAAGCTACGGCTAAGTTGGAGTTTTGGGACACTTACCGAGTAACAGATCCAGGAATTGTTACTGCTTTTACAGCAGCGAATGATGCTTTGGCTAAATTGTCAGGTTCTGAGATTGAAGTACAAACTGTAATAGATAGTTCCTACACTTATGAGTATGATGATGCAGGTAATATTACTGATTCTGTGCTTGTAGCCAATGAGCGACAAATAACGCCTACCTCTGGAACAGGTCCACTATTAAGTGTATTCAATCTGAATGCGGTTAATAACGGTCAATTGAGTGCGCCTCAATCTGTTATGGGAACAGCAGCCAAAAATCAAAGAGATGGCATTTCTACTTTATTAGCAAAGCCAGAAGTGATGGCATTATTTCCAAAGGATGTAAAATTCCGATGGTCTGCTAAGCCTGCCAATGATGAAAATGGCAAGTCT
>CANNZV010005634.1:0-25180 GCA_947561585.1 Caprella mutica | reverse complement strand
AACAGAGTTAGGTACCACAGAGTTAGGTACCATAGAGTTAGGTACCACCAGAGTTAGGTACCATAGAGTAGGTACCATAGAGTTAGGTACCACAGAGTTAGGTACCACAGAGTTAGGTACCATAGAGTTAGGTACCATAGAGTTAGGTACCACAGAGTTAGGTACCATAGAGTTAGGTACCATAGAGTTAGGTACCATAGAGTTAGGTACCACAGAGTTAGGTACCATAGAGTTAGGTACCATAGAGTTAGGTACCATAGAGTTAGGTACCATAGAGTTAGGTACCACAGAGTTAGGTACCAGGTACCAGAGTAGGTACCAGAGTTAGGTACCACAGAGTTAGGTACCACAGAGTTAGGTACCATAGAGGTAGGTACCATAGAGTTAGGTACCACAGAGTTAGGTACCATAGAGTTAGGTACCACAGAGTTAGGTACCATAGAGGTAGGTACCATAGAGTTAGGTACCATAGAGTTAGGTACCACAGAGTTAGGTACCATAGAGTTAGGTACCATAGAGTTAGGTACCATAGAGTTAGGTACCATAGAGTTAGGTACCATAGAGTTAGGTACCATAGAGTTAGGTACCACAGAGTTAGGTACCATAGAGTTAGGTACCACAGAGTTAGGTACCACAGAGTTAGGTACCATAGAGTTAGGTACCACAGAGTTAGGTACCACAGAGTTAGGTACCACAGAGTAGGTACAGGGTACCACAGAGGTAGGTACCATAGAGGTACCAGTAGAGTTAGGTACCACAGAGTTAGGTACCCAGAGTAGGTACCCAGAGTTAGGTACCACAGAGTTAGGTACCATAGAGGTAGGTACCATAGAGTTAGGTACCATAGAGTTCGGTACCACAGAGTTAGGTACCATAGAGTTAGGTACCACAGAGTTAGGTACCATAGAGGTAGGTACCACAGAGTTAGGTACCATAGAGGTAGGTACCATAGAGTAGGTACCACAGAGTTAGGTACCACAGAGTTAGGTACCATAGAGTTAGGTACCACAGAGTTAGGTACCAAGAGTTAGGTACCACAGAGTTAGGTACCCAGAGTAGGTACCTAGAGTTAGGTACCACAGAGTTAGGTACCCTAGGTACCTAGGGTACCATAGAGTTAGGTACCATAGAGTTAGGTACCATAGAGTTAGGTACCATAGAGTTAGGTACCATAGAGTTAGGTACCATAGAGTAGGTACCATAGAGTAGGTACCATAGAGTTAGGTACCATAGAGTTAGGTACCAGAGTCAGAGTTAGGTACCATAGAGTTAGGTACCATAGAGTTAGGTACCATAGAGTTAGGTACCACAGAGTTAGGTACCATAGAGGTAGGTACCATAGAGTTAGGTACCATAGAGTTAGGTACCACAGAGTTAGGTACCATAGAGTTAGGTACCATAGAGTTAGGTACCATAGAGTTAGGTACCACAGAGTTAGGTACCATAGAGTTAGGTACCATAGAGTTAGGTACCACAGAGTTAGGTACCACAGAGTTAGGTACCATAGAGCTAGGTACCAATAGGCCATTGTGCATACAGTCTCCAAGTGGGCAATAAATTATTCTAATCATTTCTTCTTTAAAATGATGTACGTCAAATGGTTATGATGAACAAAGTAGTTACTAGACAAAGTAGTTACCAGACAAAGTAGTTACTAGACAAAGTAGTTAGTACCAGACAAAGTATTTAGTACCAGACAAAGTAGTTAGTACCAGACAAAGTATTTAGTACCAGACAAAGTAGTTAGTACCAGACAAAGTAGATAGTACCATACATAGTATTTAGTACCAGACAAAGTTTTAGTACAAGACAAAGTAGTTAGTACCAAACAAAGTATTTAGTACCAGACAAAATAGTTAGTATCAGACAAAGTAGTTAGTACCAGACAAAGTATTTAGTACCAGACAAAGTAGTTAGTACCATACAAAGTAGTTAGTACCAGACAAAGTATTTAGTACCAGACAAAGTAGTTAGTACCAGACAAAGTAGTTAGTACCAGACAATGTATTTAGTACCAGACAAAGTAGTTAGTATCAGACAAAGTATTTAGTACCAGACAAAGTAGTTAGTACCAGACAAAGTAGTTAGTACCAGACAAAGTATTTAGTACCAGACAAAGTAGTTAGTACCAGACAAAGTAGTTAGTACCAGACAAAGTAGTTAGTACCAGACAAAGTAGTTAGTACCAGACAAAGTAGTTAGTACCAGACAAAGTATTTAGTACCAGACAAAGTAGTTAGTATCAGACAAAGTATCTAGTACCAGACAAAGTAGTTAGTACCAGACAAAGTAGTTAGTATCAGACAAAGTATCTAGTACCAGACAAAGTATTTAGTACCAGACAAAGTAGTTAGTACCAGACAAAGTATTTAGTACCAGACAAAGTAGTTAGTACCAGACAAAGTATTTAGTACCAGACAAAGTATTTAGTACCAGACAAAGTATTTAGTACCAGACAAAGTATTTAGTACCAGACAAAGTATTTAGTACCAGACAAAGTATTTAGTACCAGACAAAGTATTCAGTACCAGACAAAGTAGTTAGTACCAGACAAAGTAGTTAGTACCAGACAAAGTATTTAGTACTATACATTAAGCCTCGGAAGTTCTATAGTATAGCCTTGACTGGTAAAAAGGCTAGTATTGTTAGCACGTTGATGAATTGTTCGGGTTATGAGTGAAACATATTGTTAGTGTTGAAACAATATGAAAAATAATGTTTTTTTTTTAAATTTTATTAGTGTATATAAAATGTAAATTTAGTTAATGCATTAATTTAATAACTTTGTGCATATTGTATCGAAATTGTATAATCTAAATCTATAATCTAAATTGTATCTAAATATATTTTAATATTGAATTAAGTACATTAAAACTAATGCAATTCACATATAATTCCTCAGTCTTATTTTAATGGTTTAAAACTCATCTGTTTTTTTATTAATGGGAAGAGTATCCGTCCAATAAAAGTAAATTTATGGAGTCGTTAAATAATTGGAATGGTATTAATTTATAATTGAATGGGTTAAACAGCACATAGCTACATTTATAGTCTGAAGGTATGGGTACTATTAAATAGTTACTATTGAATAAATGGGTACTATTAAATAGTTACTATTAAAGAAATGGGTACTATTGAATAAATGGGTACTATTAAATAGTTACTATTGAATAAATGGGTACTATTGAATAATTACTATTGAATAAATGGGTATCTATTTAATAGGTACTAGTAAATAGATACAATTTCAGAAATAGGTATAAATAAATAAAAAAGTATAATACATTTTAGTAAAATTAAATTTAAACAATAATAATTATATAATTCTTCTTATATGATCGAAAATATGGAAGTGTCCAATAACTTGTAACTCACCCTAGCACTAGTTACCGGGTTGCTCTACCACGATAATACAGTGTGCCCACTGAAAGTATATTTACTGCTGTTGAATAAAAGAAAAAGGCCCACTGCACTAATTATTCTACGTATCTCTGATATTATAGTAGAATTTTTGTGAAAATGTAGAATCACGGCAGTGGATATATTTTTGTTTGACAAACTATAATCATTATATAATCAATGTGAAGAATGATCGACGAGTCATGTGGACATTTGCCAAAGACATTTAACCGAACGGACATTTGACCAAAAGAAATTTAGCATAACGGACATTTGACCAAAAGAAATTTAGCATAACGGACATTTGACCGAAAGGCTTTACTTTGACTTCACATCGCCAATATATTGTTACTGCTACTTCTTTTTCAAAGATGTAAGACAAGTCATTAAGCTACAACTTTGTGCGATTAAATTCATAATTGTAAATAAACATAAATTGATGAGCAATATATGCTTGCTGTTCATAATGAGGATACATTTTAATTACTTTATATACACTTGAAAAGAATATTATTGACGGTGCTTTCTGTACGTAATATGGCTATACATTATGAGTGTCTGTCTACCAAATGTCCGAACACCATGAACAATGTATGTATAGTGACAACAGACTTAAATCTAATCACTTTCTAATGTAACTAAACTGCTATAGCGCAGATAGCCTACTAATACTTTTCTAACCAGAAGAATTATTCAATGATTTATAATATAGTGTGATGCTAAAATGGATAGATTGATTTACATTGGAATTAAATAATAAAACATCGGAATTTCATTTCATTTAAACATTACATATTATTATTATTAAGTGTATTTCGCTGAGTTGTTGTATTGCACAATATTAGAAATAACATGTAATGTTACCTAATAAACATATAATATACTGTATTAAGTTTAATCGCCACCAATAATTTGATCAATTTTAAGAATCTAAAAACAAAGAGTCAAAAATAGATGATTATTGTTAGGTACATTTATTTCATAATTAACGTGAATAATGAGTAGAAAGTCATTATAAAAGAACTACAATAGTACAATATTTTGTTCCCATTTTGGGATTATTATTAATTGATGATTGACACAATGAATTCATTATTCTTTTTTATTTTATAATATCATCAGACATGAGAAAATATTTATTTTATAGGTGCTATTTTCATTTCCACTCACAATTTATGGATGCAAGAAGTTTATTAAATTATTTACTCCCATTATTTTATTTGAAAATTGAGAAACTGAAGTGAATCACACTGAAGCATCTTAATGTCCTTGCTACACATAAATATTATAATTAGAGATAATCATATAGGATAGATAACGTGCAGTTAAAATTAAAAAGTATATTTTATGCATAGAAATTCAACTATATAAAAATTATTCCGTTAGAATTACAATATATAATCTCATTTTTACTTGAACTAAATTCAAAACAAAGATAAATTGTCAATTGTGGAACGAGAGATAAGACAGAACTTTAAGCAGAAGAGTTCATAATTGTAAAATTGCATGAAATTACCTCTCATAAAGAAGTTTTATGCAGAAAATAACAGGGTTGATAAGCTTATAGTCCAGCATCGATTGGAATAATGAATAGTCTCAGTAACGGAGTTGAAACCAAGGAAAAGAAACCTACCTAAGAAACAGTTCGTAACGAAGTTATTTTCAGCAATGTCACCATCATTTTTGTGTTACCTCTTGGTTATTATCTGCTGCTTAGTTATTGCAGACACTAAGTTGAGAGAAGTTCTACGATTCGTGTCTTCCTCCAAAAGCAGTTTGGTCACGACAGACCAGGATGAGATCCAGATTCACACGAAAGCTAAAAACAAAGTCCAGTGCATTCAGCGCTGCTGAATCATCAATTGGTGCACACTATCTTGCTTCAAAGAAGATGAGGTGTGTGTCCTCTCTCGGTTGATTGTCTATTATAATCATCCAGATAACGGAGATCCAAAACTCAACTGCTACACGACGAAGAAGATGAACTTCGCAACAGGCGCAACGGTAGTTGGAACTCCAGAGTACAGTTTAGAAGGAGCAATTGTTTATGCCCCGATGAACACTTTGGTGGATGGTATCTTCTACCAAAAGTTCGGCAAAGACTGTTACAACTCAAAATTAAACCCAACTCCTCTTATTTAGCTTCTGTTTGACTTAGGTGAAGAGAAACCCATCACGGAAGTTACATTAAGATCTCACTCAACATCAGTGGCTAGTCAATTAGCAAAAACCTTTGAGAAAGCCGATATCTACCTTGGAAAGACAGCAAATATCAACAGTATTGAAGCGAAGGATTTTGACGGTTTCGTGAAAATAGGAGAAACAGTTGCACCAACCATTGTGGCTCAACTGCATCATTTCCAACTGGAGGAGAAGTTCTTTGGTAGGTACCTCCTGATCCACAAGCGATCCATTAGGCTCACGATGTATGAAATTTCTGTAACTTTAACATAGTACAGTCATATCCTCTTTTTTGAGTTTCTCTTCATTTGAATAATTGTATTTAAATCTTACTAATAACGGCCTAAAAATCTAGTTCGTCGCTTCACTTTCGATAATATTGGAACAGTTCAATAATTTGTATTAAGAGAAAATAATTTTTGATTAATAATCAGGAATTTTCTAAGTGAGAACATGTCATATCAAATTATATTAATTATATATTCATAATATGGAACGTAGATAATTAATCACCACGTAATGTACATTCCTCATCATTACGATCAAACATGCAACTTGAATTTTATTTAGTGAATGTTCTTCAACGTAAGAGTTCAACCCTAGTGGAATAATATTTGTATTGACTGTGAATAGATATTGAATGAATGTTCTTCAACGTAAGAGTTCAACCCTAGTGGAATATTATTTATATACTTTGTAAGGAGGAATCACTTTGATATTTATGATTTTTCTCATTATAATTGAAAATTATTATGTAACCTCATTAATTTTTAAAAATAATCAGATTTTCAATGATCAGTATTTTAATAATCATTATTTTAATAATCAATATTTTAATAATCAATATTTTAATAATCAGTATTATAATGATCATATTTTAATCAATTTTATAAAAATCAATTATTAATCAATAAAAATCATTATTTTATTTATCACCTAATTTTCATTAATGAACAGTAATCAATATTTTATTAATAAACATTTATTTAGTGATACAGTCTATAGCTTAATAATCAATTTTAATCAATGTGAAGCATGGCCGCTATTATTCTTTAATTAACTACCACATCAATTAAGTACATTCAGTTTAATCTTTGTATTACACAATATATTAAATAATATAACAATTTTCACTAATAAATAAATGAAATATCCTACCTAGTTTTATTTCCACAAATAATTTGATCTTAATTAAGAATCTCCAAAAAAATTCTAAAATATATGACGTCTAAATAAATTGTTGATTATTATCATTAAGTATATCTATTTCACAAATAACATTTATAGTGAGTATAAAACTTGCCATCTCCAAGAGGCTATTGAGATAAAATGAGATTGATTGATGATAGCAACAATGTATTCATTAATTTTTCATATAATATCATCAGACAGAAGAGAAAGTATACACAATAATATATGCTATTTTAACTTCAACTCACTGTTTATAGGTGTAAGAGTTAGGGATTTACCATCAAATTAACTTAAGTTGAAGGCAATGTTCATCTATAAAATATCCAATAGAGAAACATAGCAATTCAATTATTGTGTGAAAATGAACCATCGACATAAAACAGAAAAAAATTGTCCTACTTCAAATAGGGTTAGGTTTTTTTTATTTACTGTCAGATTAAAATTAAAATTTTCGTATTTTTAACTGCCTGTTGAAATTTGTAAATAGATAGTTTTGATACTAATTAATATTTGTTGAACTTTGTAATAAATGTTAGTGATGCCTAGCAGTAAAACATTCCTTTTCCAATAATTAAATTTTAATTTTCAATTTAACTATTTTGCTGAGAAGTAAGATTGTGACAACCAGGTGTTTCACCTTAATTTATAAACTTTGACACAAAAGCGTGACACCTGAGTAAATCAAATATAAACCAGATTATGTGCACTCGGTAGAGCGCATACCTCCGCCGCTGCTTCGACCCGTTCTCTCCCAAAACTTAGCAAACTGCTAACTGGATAATAACCAATCGTCCCTCCGAATTTCATGCAATTAATATGGTTTAATACTTTTTGAGTTATTGAGCTATAAATTTCCTTGACCTCGACCTTTGACCCGATTGCTCTCAAAATTCTAACATATAGCTCCTGGACATTGACCAACTGAACCATCAAATTTCAAACAATTTGGTTGAATACTTTTTGAGTTATTGAGTTACAAATGGCATTGACCTTGATCTTTGACCTTTGACCCGATCGCGACCAAAATCTAACAAAATGGTTCATGCATATTGACCAATCGTCCCACCAAATTTCATGTAATATGGTTCAATACTTTTTGAGTTATAAATAACCATGTCCTTGACCTTTGTCCGGGTCGCTCACAAAATTCTATCAGCAGGTTACCGGACATGGACCAATCACTTCACCGAATTCCAGGCAAATTGGTACGTTATTTTTGGTAAATATAGCGTTTCCACTCTGTGAAGGTAATTAGATATACGTATGTGTTTTAAGAGTTTGAAAGTATTTCAGTGCGATGCACTTTAGTGACTCAGCATTTCTAGGTGGTGCACAATTAGAATAAGTCTATTGAAATTAATCCCATTTTTTTGATAAGTGGCAATTTGATAAACTAAAGTGCATCACACTGAAACACTTTCAAGATCATGGTTCATATAAGTATATCAAAATAAATGTTGCTCTACGTAAGTGTCTCGCTATAAAGACAAAGCTAATAAGGGTGCATGTGACACACAATGGTGTCTTTTTCAATGGCGCATTGAACATTTGAAATTGAATATTAGTTAAAATTAGAAAATATACTTCCTGCATAGACATTGAAAAATAAATTCAATAAATTGTTATGGTTTTAATCCAAGTATCGACAGCAGAATTAGTTTGATTCCACCATTATTTCGTACACTAGTTAAGAAATTATAAGAGTGTCAGTTGTGGCGTGAGTGAATGCCAAAACTTTTAAAAGAAAAAACAAATATGGTACTTCATTAGTATGGTTGGGAACTTAAGTAATTACCTCTAATTGCTAACTTTTATAAAAAAAAATGATAGGTTCACTAATCTATCGTCAAATATTGATACTTCTAAAGAAATAGCATCAGTAACGGAGTTGAAACCAAAGAGACTAAGCATATCTAGCAAACAGTTCGTAACGAAGTTATTTTCAGCAATGTCACCATCATTTTTGTGTTACCTCTTGGTTATTATCTACTGCTTAGCTATTGCAGACACTAAGTTGAGAGAAGTTCTACGATTCGTGTCTCTCTCCAAAAGCAGTTTGGTCACGACAGACCAGGATGAGATTCAGATTCACACGAAAGCTAAAAACAAAGTCCAGTGCATTCAGCGCTGCTTAGTCACTGATTGGTGCACACTATCTTGCTTCAAAGAAGACGAGGTGTGTATCCTCTCTCGATTGATTGTCTATTATAATCATCCAAGTAACGGAGAGCCAAAACTCAACTGCTACACGAGGATGAAGATGAACTTCGCAACGACAGCAACGGTAGTTGGAACTCCTGACCAAAAGCTAAATGGAGGAGTACTTAGATTCGCCCCAATGACGACTTTGGTGGATGGCATTTACGAACGAATAAAAATTAAAGATTGTTACCAATCGCAACCAAATCATCCCTCACCTATTATTTACCTTCTGTTTGACTTAGGTGAAGAGAAACCCATCACGGAAATCACCTTACGATCTAATCCAGATACAGGAGCTAGTAGTGTTGCATCAAAATTTGAAAAGGCTGACATCTATCTTGGAAAGACAGCAAATATCAACAGTATTGAAGCAAAGGATTTTGATGGTTTTGTGAAAATAGGAGAAACAGTTGCACCAACCATTGCGGGTCAATTGCATCATTTCCAACTGGAGGAGAAGCTCTTTGGTAGGTACCTCCTGATCCACAAGCGCAGCGTTTCGCTCTTAATGTGTGACATTTTCATTTCGTAATAAATTACAGTAATTTCCCCTATTATGGATGTTTCTCATTCAAACAATGACATCAAATTCAACTCTTAATGGTTTTGAAATACCAATTAATAGCATCATTTTAGATATCAATCATATTATTGAGAAATTTCAATAATTTGCATTTAATGAAAGTGTATAATTCACGGGTAATGAGAAGGAAAAAAAACTTATAAAAATAATATATGTACGAGCATTCAAATTGATAAATATAATCATCATCTGGAATATAGATAAAGAATCACCGTTCATTTAAGTATAATGATTATCTAAATGTAACGGAATCATACAGTCAGATAGAGCATTTCTTTCATATCCACTGTATGGAAATTGCGTTCTTTCTAGCCTTTAACTAATAACTGTGTAAAAGGTTCATAAAAAGTGTGGTTTGATAAAAAGTGGGGTTTAGAACTGATAGAGATGGAACCTTATCCTTAGGCACGATAAGACCTTGATTGGAGAGTCTTAGAACACAAAATCCTAATACCAACTGACTCTACTCTGTGAGTGCAGCATTCGCTATATAAACGTATAGCCAATACAGGGTGTTCCTATAGATTCCTACATTTCCTAGTTTGAATCTAATCCTTAATGCTAAATGAATGTTATTCATCGTCAGATTTCATCCCTAGTAGAATATTTTTCATATATTTTGTCGATACGAGTATTTCTAATTGTTATTTGTTGAAATTTATTATGTAGATGTTAGTTTGTTAGGTAGATATTATAGATAGTTTTTCCCACAGCAAGACCATAATACACGAACTTTTGAATTCGTTTTACCTCCTGTTAGATTCCCAAACTATCAAACTCTTAAATGAATCCTCTACTTCTTTCCCCTTACAAATATCTGTTCATTCTTATAAAAAGTTGTAAAAGGATCGATTTAATTAGAGTTTGTGAACGATCTGGAAAAAGGTCAAGGTCAATTATAAGCATTGGTGAAGGCATGTGCTCTACGAGTGCACGTGTCATCTATTTCCTAACTTTATCTAACTACTCCTACCTTGTAACTACCTGTCATGCATCTTCTTTAACTGTTCCTGTTTTTTAGACTTCTACTCCTCAAGTTTTAAACTTAAAATACGGGACTGACCATTTTGACCTTTTACATTCCTTGTACTTCACTGTGTGATGAGTTAATAAAAAAATGATAAAATCCATAAAATCACTATTTAATTAAACTTCTAGAGATCAATATGTAATCATTAATTGAAATATTGAATATTTATTAAAAAACTAGTGTAATATCCCGTTAAAAATAACGGTTTTTTTATGGAAATTGAATTTTGAGTCAATGAGATATCACAAAAATTTGAGATTTTGGAAAATTTGGAGCTTTCGGAAAAATTTTAGTTCCCGGATAAAATTGAGTTTCCGGACAATTTTTAGTTTCTGGAAAAAAATTCTTGAGCAAGATGGATTTATATTTATATAAATAAACACGATGCTCTTTATTATAGAGAGGGATTAATCAATATTCAATCAATATTTAATCGATATTCAATCAATATTTAATCGATATTCAATCAATATTTAATCAATATTCAATCAATAATCAATCAATATTCAATCAATATTCAAGCAATATTCAATCAAAATGTAATCATTATTTAATCAATATTCAATCAAAATTTAATCATTATTTAATCAATATTCAACCAATATTTAATCATTATTTAATCAATATTTAATCAATATTCAATCAATATTTAATAAATATTTAATAAATATTTAATAAATATTTAATCAATATTTTGTCAATATTTAATCATTATTCAATCAATATTTAATCAATACTTAATCAATATTCAATCAATATTCAATCAATATTTAATCAATACTTAATTAATATTCAATTAATATTTAATCAATATTGAATCAATATTCAATTGATTTTCAATCAATATTTAATCCATTTTTCAATCAATATTTAATCAATATTTAATCAATTCCTAGTACCATATTTTTGATATTTAATTTACAATTATATATATATATTCAATATTTAATCAATAATTATTTTGCAATCAACTGACAGTCAATATATAATTAATAAATAAACAATTTAAGCCTACTAATTACTTGAATTACTTTTAAAGGTGCAGATAGCCTACTAATTATACTGTCTAGCAAGCATAGTATTCTACAAAATTTATATTTCAACATTTACTTACAATATAGTGTGAAGCTTAAATGGGCAGTTCAATCAATTTTTGTTTCCATAATATTAATGTTGAACGATCACTTAGTAAGAATAAAGCATTCTTGTAGAATTTAACTGTTGAAAAAATATAATAAGCGATATATATCTTATTTAATAAAATCGATTTAGTTCCTGCGTCCTCCTACAGATGGCGCCACCACTCTGTACTATTTGTTTACATTTTACAGCTGATAACATGTGAACAATTTTTCTATCAACAGTATTGACAGGTAATTTATGAAGAGATGGTTTCCTTTTCAAAACTAAATCTAATTGTCTCGAAGGACAGTTTTCAATTTCACAAATTCTTTTCACCATTTTCAAATGTATAATGACAGATTCAAGATTTAAGTCTGGGACTGGTTATCATTTTGTTTACGTACTGCAATGATTAGTTACGCGGTCCACCGCAGTCCACAGATGGCGCCACTAATTTACAATATACTTTTTATAGAAACATTTCTAAATTCAATGAATATTCTAATGTTACATAAATAAATATACTAAATCGATTTAGGAATAATTTGGCGATAGTTTGATTTTGACTGAACCGCCCCTTTTAATTGATTGATTGTTTTACATTAGAATTAAATAATAATACATTGGAAAATAAATGTCATTTTAATATTGAATATCATACCAGTTTAGTGTATTCAGTTTAATCGTTGTATTACACATTATTTAAAATTATATAATAATATTCACTAATAAATAAATAAAATATCCTTGCTAGTATTATTTCCACAAATAATTTGATAATTATTAAGAGTCTCAAACAAACTATATAAAATATATGAATATGAAAATGAATTGTTATTTTTCGGTGGCCGGAAATTTCGGTCCCAGAATAATAATTAACATCTCAACATAAATTATCGTTATGTAGTTTTCTATATCCGCTAGTTTGTTGCACTGCACACTTCATGATTGTTTAAAGCCCTTCAAGTTTCATTCAAACCTGAAACCGAATATTCCTATAAAAAATTTAAATGAATATCTAAACATGTCAAAAGTATTAATGTTTCGTATCATTTTCAAGGCCGAAATTCCCTTAACCATTTTATAAAATTTATTTGTTCATTTATTTCACAAATAACATATATAGTGAGTGTGAAACTTGCAATCTTTGAGAAGGTATTTAGAGAAAATAGATTACTATTTTTTGATTGATGATTGGCACCATGGAATATTTAGTCTTTCATATAATATTCCACTATTATTTCTTACAATAGTAAAGAAATTATAAGAGTGTCAGTTATGGCGTGAGTGAATGCCAAAACTTTTAAAAGAAAAACTAATATTGTACCTCAATAGTATGGTTAGGAACTTAAGTAATTACCTCTAATTGCTAATTTTTAATCAAAAAAGTAGCAAGTTCAATAATCTATCGTCAAATATTGATACTACTAAATCAATAGTTTCAGTAACGGAATTGAAACCAAAGATATTGAACGTATCAAACAAATTAGCAGTTCGTAACGAAGTTATTTTCAGTAATATCACCATCATTTTTGTGTTACCTGCTGGTTATTATATGCTGCTTAGTTATTGCATTTATCCAAAAAAAAAAAACATATGCATAATGAGTATAAAACGAAATAAAATTATATTGATGATGAATATAATCATCAAGTTAACGGAGAGCCAAAGCTCAACTACTACACGAGGATGAAGATGAACTTCGTAAAGGACTAAAAAAATAGTATATGTACGCATATTCGGTTAATAGTCACAAGGTAAACGGAAAATAGAGGGGAAAATATAATAGAGGTTGATTAAGAATAAGGTCTATAAGGCTCGGCATTGATATAGATTGAGGGTGATGGAAAGAAGAGAGTATGGTATGAGGTTGGTAATTGATAGGTAGATTAAAGTAGTGGTGGTAGGATATAAGGGATTTGAGGGGCACGGAAAGTAGAAGTGTGAGAAGATGAATACTGGATGTAGAAGGTTTTATGATACCTTCTAACACTGTAAAAATGTATTTCTCAAAATTAATTATTTCAATTTAATTAATTATTAGATAATAGTATTATCACTATTGTATTGTAATATTTTGTTGGTATTTTAATAGCTGCAATAAAATCTTGTGATTAACTTTAGAAGGTTGTAACGTTCGAAAAACAAGCAGTGAATGAAAGTTCACGATTAGGAATACACTAGCAATGTTAAGAAGTTAACAATGCCATTATATAATAAAAATCTATAGTAAATCTTAGCTTTGCTTCATCAACATCCTCTGCCGTTGCTAATTTGGCTAATTGATGAAATACAATTTTAAGATGTCAACCTTCCGTCAAATGATAATTGCTTTTCATACTCAAGCATTGTTTTGAAGTTAATAATACCATTCAACAATAATTTCAAGAGGCGTAAATACCTTCTAAATAAGTGAATCTTCAACTGTTGGATTCCCTTTACTCAATATTTCCTATAAATACTCTAGTCTCTGAATAATCTTTGTTCAGTCCCAATAAGGCGTTTCACGCTATGGTAGTGTTACCTGGCGTCAGCTTCAGACTTCCTTTGACTTCCCTCATGTAGCAGTATCACACTTTCTGAAACAGTACCCTGCAAAGACTTATACACTTCATCTCAATTGATTTTCAATAGAGAATCTTATTAGGCAGATGTCTTACTCTTTTCATCTAACCCTCTATTAGCCTAGAACCAAAAATTCCACACTACATATCAGCACTTGAGACAAGACTCCGCAGAATAGAATTCATTCTGTCTCCGGAAAGTTGGAATTCTATTCTACACTTGACTTTATTTGGAGAGTTTTCTGAGAGAGGCGGGAGTTGAATATACAGTTTTGTAGAGGTTAGTGGGTAATAGAGATGGGTAGAAGAAGATTGTAAATTACCGGTCACGTATTGGCACTATAGATTAAATATTTTTTCATATAATATCATCAGACAGAAGAGAAATTATAATTTTAAGGTCATACACAATAATATATGCTACTTTAACTTCAACTTACTGTTTATGGGTGTAAGGAGTTTGAGATTTTCCTACATCAAATAGAGTTGAGTTTTTTCATTTACTGTCACAATAACAATAATATTATAGCATTTAATCTGCTTGTTAAATATTGCAAGTAAATTTTTTGCTACTAGTTATCATTTTTTGAACATTGAAATGAATTTCACTGATGCCCATTATTCAATTTTAGTTTGAAATTTAACTGTTTTTCTCAGAAGTTTAAGATTTTGGTAACCAGGTGTTTCTCATTAATTTATAAGCTTTGTCACAAAAACATGATACCTTAGCTCATCAAATATATTTTGGATATACTTATGTGTTCCAAAGGATTTAAAGTGTTTCAGTGCGATGCACTTTAGTGTTACAGCATTCCAAGGTGGTGCACAATTAGAACTAGATTACATTCACTCGGTAGAGCGCATACCTTCGCCGCTGTTTTGACCCATTCTCTATCAAAATTTAATAAACTGGTAACTGTATAATGACCAATCGTCTCACCAAGTTTCATGCAATATGGTTCAAGACTTTTTGAGTTATTGAGTTATAAATGACCTTGACCTTGATTATTGACCTCCGACCCGATCGCTCCCAAAATTTAACAAAATAGTTTCTGTATATTGACTAATCGTCCCACCAAGTTTCATGCAATATGGTTCAAGACTTTTTGAGTTATTGAGTTATAAATGACCTTGACCTTGATTATTGACCTCCGACCCGATCGCTCCCAAAATTTAACAAAATAGTTTCTGTATATTGACTAATCGTCCCACCAAGTTTCATGAAATATGGTTCAATACTTTTGAGTTATAAATGACCCTTGACCATTGACCGGGTCGCTCCCAAAATTCTACCAGAAGGTCACAGGAGATTGGCCAATCGTTTCATCAATTTCAGGCAATTTGGTTGAACACTTTTTTCAGTTTTTTTAGCTATAAATAAATAAATGTCGGCTAAAATATAACCTTCCGAAAATTTGCGAAGGTAATAAATCCACTAAAATTACTCTCGTTATTTTAACAAAGAAAAATTTGAGAAACTTAAGAGCAATACTCTGAAACATTTTCATGCTCATGGAACACATAAGTATATAAAAATAAAGTTGATGTGCGTAAGTGTCTTGCTTTAAAGACAAAGCTAATGAGGTGAATGTGAAACTCCTGTGTCTCTCAAGTTGACTCTGTCATTTTCAGTTGTGCATTGAACATTTGGATATAAATATTCGTTACAATTATAAAGTATGTTCCTTTTCTAGATATTGAAAAAGAAATATAACATTTTGTTAGTGTCTTAATGCAGGAATCGATAAGTCGAACTTCAATACCAATGTTACTCCACATAAAATTATTTTGATTCCAGCATTATTTAGTAGAATAGTTGAGAAAGAATTATGGTATGCGTGATTATGGCAAAACTTATAAAACAAGTAAATAATGTTATACCTCTTTAGTTTTGTTGGGAATTTGAGCTATTACCTCTAATTCTAACTTTTATGCAGAAAATAGCAGGCTTGAATCCGATAACCATATATTGATTCTACTAAAGAAATAACTTCAGTAATGGACTTGAAACCAAAGAGACTAAACGTACCTCAGAATTAGTTCCTAACGAAGTAAAAGTATCTTGAGTTATTTTCAGCAATGTCACCATCACTTTTGTGTTACCTCTTGGTAATTATCTACTGCTTAGTTATTGCAGACACTAAGTTGAGAGAAGTTCTACGATTCGTGTCTCTGTCCGAAAGCAGTTTGGACACGACAGACGGCGATTAGATACAGATTCACCTGACAGCTAAAAACAAAGTCCAGTGCATTCAGCGCTGCTGAATCATCAATTGGTGCACACTATCTTGCTTCAAAGAAGATGAGGTGTGTATCCTCTCTCGGTTGATTGTCTATTATAATCATCCAGGTAACGGAGAGCCAAAACTCAACTGCTACACGACGAAGAAGATGAACTTCGTATCGGGTGCAACGGTAGTTGAAACTCAAGTCCGAAGGGTAAATGGTGCACCTAGGTACGCCCTAATGGCGACTTTGGTGGATGGCATCTACGAACTAATAAAAAAAAATGATTGTTACCTTTCGAAACCAGGCGCTTCTTTCATTTACCTTCTGTTTGACTTAGGTGAAGAGAAACCCATCACGGAATTCATCTTACGATCTAATTCAGATACAATGGCTGGTGCAGAAAATAATTTTGCAAGGGCTGATATCTACCTTGGAAAGACAGCCGATAACAACAACATTCTAGCAAGGAATTTTGATGGGTTTGTGAAAATTGGAGAGACAGTTACACCACAGTACAGAGAAGATATAGTATCCCAGAGCTATAGAGGGGATATTACGCGTGTCCCGGTAGCCTGTGACGTCACATGTCAACAATGGTGCGTACGTTTGTACGTACAGTACAAACACAAAAGATGGCTGCAACACACCCAACTTTTGTTAAATAACGTTTTCGGTGATATTTTTTTTAATTCCACATTACCGCATGCTATTATCCAATCTTTATAGTCATACGGACGAAAATTAAAAAAAATGACTGTTGATGAAATTACTACTGGTCTTTTTACACCCAAAATAGTAACAAATTTTTAGTCTTGAAGAAGACGATTTATTCAAGATAATTAGATCATTAGTCAGATCGGTCGCGTTGGCCGCCATCTTAATTCTCTATTCCACGTGACCCACAGCAATTCTGTTTACTATGACGTGACCTCTTGTTTACATACATGACGTCACAGCCTACCCAGAATAAATTTGAATAATACATGTAACTGGGGTACTATACTATTCTGTTTACTATGGTTACACCAACCAGTATTGGTCAACTGCATCATTTCGAACTGGAGGAGAAGCTCTTTGGTAGGTACCTTCTGATCCACAAGCGAACTGTTGCGTTCATTTTATGTGACATTTATATTCATTGAACAGTAAAGTCATTTCATCTATCATGGATATTTCTCATTTTGATGAGTTGCAATCAATTAAAATATATTGTATATGAATATGAGCAGGAAATTAAATTTATAAGTTTTGATGTCATATTAAAAATATACAATGTACTTATATGAGTTTTAAAATTGGTAAATTTATTCATTATCAAGAAAGTAGGTAATTAATCACCACATAATATATTTTTGGGTGATGGTTACCTAAATTTAAAAAAAACGCAGAAATAGTATTCCCTCCACATTGAATCTCATCCTTAGTGATTTATGAATGTTCTTCACCGTAATTTATCCATAGTGGAATATTATTTGTATCTGTACGTTTTGTTGAACTCAAGTGCTTTGCTTTTCATGATTTTTTTCAATATGTTTTTTATATAAAATAAGAAATCTTTATGTAACCTAAACTTTTTTTTCAAATATATTAATTATTTAACTTAGAGCAAGTTCCGAACTCTTGGCCAGTACACAGTGCTATCTAATAACAATTTTTATATTGTTTTTCCTTTTCTAACCGAAGTTGTAGTACTGACCAATAATTCGGAACTTACCCTAAGTCATATTTTTCCATTTGAAAACACCAATGGGAGGTATGTGGTTAATAACTCACAGAAAAGAGATCTACTTGAAATTAGTTAATGATATGTACGATATTGTAATCATCAAGGTGTGTTTAATATCAGAACTTATGTTGAACATGTCGTATTCAAGGTAATTAACGATGCTTTTAAACAGTTGCATTTTAATGAATTATGATTAACTAATTTATTTAATTTATTAAAAATTTGAGTAAATATTAATATTAGTATTAAAAGTATTTAGTTTAGTTGTTGAATTGCACAATATTTAAAATAACATGAAGTATAACTTAATAAACATATAATATACTGTATTTAGTTTAATTTCCACCAATAATTTGAATAATATTAAGAATCTTACACAAAACATCAAAAGAAGATGATTTCATAATTAACGTGAATAATGAGTAGAAAAGTCTTTATAAAAGAACTACAATAGTACAATATTGTGTTCCCATTTTGGGATTATTATTAATTGATGATTGACACAATGAATTCATTATTCTTTTTTATTTTATAATATCATCAGACATGAGAAAATATTTATTTTATAGGTGCTATTTTCATTTCCACTCACAATTTATGGATGCAAGAAGTTTATTAAATTATTTACTCCCATTATTTTATTTGAAAATTGAGAAACTGAAGTGCATCACACTGAAGAACTTTAATGTCCTTACTAATCTTATAGGACAGACTTCAAACATCTGAATGTCTTAGATTGAGACTCTCTTTGAATCATTCTAGTTTTGAAAATTTGATGATAAATATCATGCTGTTAAATTGAAAAAGTATATTTTATGCAGAGAAATTCACATAGATAAAAATTATTTCGTTAGAATTACAATATAGGTAACGATACAGACCTATTATCTCAATTTTACTTGGGACTAAATAGGATCGATTCCAACATTACTTTTTATATTAGTCAAAACATAAAATGATTGTTAATTATGAAGCGGGAGATATGACAGAACTTTGAATAGAAGAATTTGTAATTGTACGTCATAAGTTATAAAATTAGAGTGCCCGTTCTAGTTAAAATTAATTGTATTGACATATATTGGTAAATATTAAATTATATTATATATGGGGGCTCAGACAATTCGACCCCGGACAACTCGTTACCGGAAAATTCGTCATCTGGACAATTCGTGTCCGATTGAAAATTAAAGTGATATAAATAAAATTGGCAAAAGCGTATTCATTTAAGTGGAGCAAATTATTATTTCAACAAAATAAGTGGTTGGTATAATGCATTTTTATCTTATAATTTACTTATAGTTACTAATATAAATATAAGGATATTTTTATTGAAAAGGACTCTACTATCATTCCACGTGTCATTGAATGGTTCACTAAGAATAATTAATCCAAATATGTGGGTTTAAGGGGCCGAAATCCATCAAAAAAGAAAATACAGGAATACAGATTGTGATCACCAATTACCTAAGATACAAATTGTAATTTTTTTTGAAGGCCGTTGTTCACAATACTTATATTAAGAAATATTCTTTAAAGTTTAAATCGTTATTATATGCATAATCAGTAGTGATACATGAATGAAAAATATTTAATCAATATTAACCCATTTATAAAGTCAATATCTAATCAATATAATATTTTAATACTAATATTTAATCAATCTTGGAAGATATTATAAAAGCACTGTTTAATCAATAATATATAATCAATATTTAAAAAAAAACTTTTTTTTCTATATTTATTTAATATTCAATCAATCTGTAATCTTCATTTTGATAATAGTTAATCAATAATTAGCATATTTTTATTTAATATTTAATGAACATTTAATGAATGTATAAATAAGCAATATATAATCAATATTTAATCAATATAATATAATCAATATATAATCAATATAATATAATCAATATTTAATCAATATAATATAATCAATATTTAATCAATATAATATAATCAATATTTAATCAATATAATATAATCAATATTCAATCAATATAATATAATCAATATATAATCAATATAATATAATAAATATTTAATCAATATAATATAATCAATATTTAATCAATATAATATAATCAATATTTAATCAATATAATATAATCATATATAATCAATATAATATAATCAATATTTAATCAATATAATATAATCAATATTTAATCAATATAATATAATCAATATTTAATCAATATAATATAATCAATATTTAATCAATATATAATCAATATAATATAATCAATATTTAATCAATATAATATAATCAATATTTAATCAATATAATATAATCAATATTTAATCAATATAATATAATCAATATTTAATCAATATATAATCAATATAATATAATAAATATTTAATCAATATAATATAATCAATATTTAATCAATATAATGTAATCAATATAATATAATCATATATAATCAATAAAATATAATCAATATTTAATCAATATAATATAATCATATATAATCAATATAATATAATAAATATTTAATCAATATAATATAGTCAATATGTAATCACAATAATATAATCATATTTAATCAATATAATATAATCATATTTAATCAATATAATATAATCATATGTAATCAATATAATATAATCAATATGTAATCACTATAATATAATCAATATTTAATGAATATAATATAATCAATATTTAATCAATATATAATCAATATAATATAATCAATATTCAATCAATATAATATAATCAATATTCAATCAATATAATATAATCAATATGTAATCAATATAATATAATCAATATTTAATCAATATAATATAATCAATATTCAATCAATATAATATAATCAATATGTAATCAATATAATATAATCAATATTTAATCAATATAATATAATCAATATTTAATCAATATAATATAATCAATATGTAATCAATATAATATAATCAATATTTAATCAATATAATATAATCAATATTTAATCAATATAATATAATCAATATTTAATCAATATATAATCAATATAATATAATAAATATTTAATCAATATAATATAATCAATATTTAATCAATATAATGTAATCAATATAATATAATCATATATAATCAATAAAATATAATCAATATTTAATCAATATAATATAATCATATATAATCAATATAATATAATAAATATTTAATCAATATAATATAGTCAATATGTAATCACAATAATATAATCATATTTAATCAATATAATATAATCATATTTAATCAATATAATATAATCATATGTAATCAATATAATATAATCAATATGTAATCACTATAATATAATCAATATTTAATGAATATAATATAATCAATATTTAATCAATATATAATCAATATAATATAATCAATATTCAATCAATATAATATAATCAATATTCAATCAATATAATATAATCAATATGTAATCAATATAATATAATCAATATTTAATCAATATAATATAATCAATATTCAATCAATATAATATAATCAATATGTAATCAATATAATATAATCAATATTTAATCAATATAATATAATCAATATTTAATCAATATAATATAATCAATATGTAATCAATATAATATAATAAATATTTAATCAATATAATATAATCAATATTTAATCAATATAATATAATCAATATTTAATCAATATAATATAATCAATATTTAATCAATATAATATAATCAATATTTAATCAATATATAATCAATATAATATAATAAATATTTAATCAATATAATATAATCAATATTTAATCAATATAATATAATCAATATTTAATCAATATAATATAATCAATATTTAATCAATATATAATCAATATATTATAATCAATATTTAATCAATATAATATAATCAATATTTAATCAATATAATATAATCAATATTTAATCAATATAATATAATAAATATTTAATCAATATATAATCAATATAATATAATAAATATTTAATCAATATAATATAATAAATATTTAATCAATATAATATAATCAATATTTAATCAATGTAATATAATCATATATAATCAATATAATATAATCAATATTTAATCAATATAATATAATCAATATTTAATCAATATAATATAATCATATATAATCAATATAATATAATCAATATATAATCAATATAATATAATAAATATTTAATCAATATAATATAATCAATATTTAATCAATATAATATAATCAATATGTAATCAATATAATATAATCAATATTTAATCAATATAATATAATCATATATAATCAATATAATATAATCAATATTTAATCAATATAATATAATCAATATGTAATCAATATAATATAATCAATATTTAATCAATATAATATAATCATATATAATCAATATAATATAATCAATATTTAATCAATATAATATAATCAATATTTAATCAATGTATAATCAATATAATATAATAAATATTTAATCAATATAATATAATCAATATTTAATCAATATAATATAATCAATATTTAATCAATATAATATAATCAATATTTAATCAATATAATATAATCAATATTTAATCAATATAATCAATATAATATAATAAATATATAATCAATATAATATAATAAATATTTAATCAATATAATATAATCAATATTTAATCAATATAATATAATCAATATTTAATCAATATAATATAATCAATATTTAATCAATATATAATCAATATAATATAATAAATATATAATCAATATAATATAATCAATATTTAATCAATATAATATAATCAATATTAATCAATATAATATAATCAATATTTGATCAATAGCTATATAATCAATATAATATAATAAATATATAATCAATATAATATAATCAATATTTAATCAATATAATATAATCAATATAATATAATCAATATAATATAATCAATATTTAATCAATATAATTTAATCAATATTTAATCAATATAATATAATCAATATTTAATTAATATTTAATCAATATATAATCAATTATAATATAATCAATATGTAATCAATATAATATAATCAATATTAATCAATATAATATAATCATATATAATCAATATAATATAATCAATATTTAATCAATATAATATAATCATATATAATCAATATAAATATAATCAATATTTAATCAATATAATATAATCAATATGTAATCAATATAATATAATCAATATTTAATCAATATAATATAATCAATATTTAATCAATATAATATAATCAATATTTAATCAATATATAATCAATATAATATAATAAATATTTAATCAATATAATATAATCAATATTTAATCAATATAATATAATCAATATTCAATCAATATAATATAATCAATATGTAATCAATATAATATAATAAATATTTAATCAATATAATATAATCAATATTTAATCAATATATATAATCAATATTTAATCAATATAATATAATCAATATTTAATCAATATAATATAATCAATATTAATCAATATATAATCAATATAATAATAATAAATATTTAATCAATATAATATAATCAATATATAATCAATATAATATAATCAATATAATATAATCAATATTTAATCAATATAATATAATCAATATTTAATCAATATAATATAATCAATATTTAATCAATATAATATAATCAATATTTAATCAATATATAATCAATATAATATAATAAATATTTAATCAATATAATATAATAAATATTTAATCAATATAATATAATCAATATTTAATCAATATAATATAATCAATATTTAATCAATATATAATCAATATATTATAATCAATATTTAATCAATATAATATAATCAATATTTAATCAATATAATATAATCAATATTTAATCAATATAATATAATCAATATTTAATCAATATATATAATCAATATAAGAAGATCATCGTCACTGAGATAAACAAAGTAAAATCTTTGACCATCAACAATCCAGATATCTCTGACACTTTCATCATTGGTAGAGACACCAAACACTTTAAAGTAGTCTTCAAGTCAGCAATAAAGAAGAAAGAAGTATTAAGAGCAATTAAATCAGAAAAACCAAACGACTTATACGGAAGCGATTACTTGACCAGGAAACGAGCAAACCTACTCTACAAACTAAGACAAATTAAATCAGCAAACCCTACCGTCAAATCAGTGTACAATTACGCCGGCAACATCTGCAGTAAGTTGGTGAACAACAACAATATATTTTATGTCAATACTAGCGCAGCATATACCAACTTCATCCAGGAAAATTCATTAAATGAATAATCACGATCCACCTCGAATTCAACTCAATAGTGATTTTAATAGCTTCATTCCGACTGTACCCTGTAAATTATTTAACATAGAAGATTTGGAAACCCTAAAACTACCTAATAGTACATCAATACTCAGTTTGAATATAAGGAGCATAAGAAGAAATTTCAGTGTGTTGGAGAGTTTCTTATCGTTACATCAGTTTCTCATACGATATAATAGCAGTCACCGAAACATGGCTGAGCCCCGAAGAGGATCACTTCTTCAATCTTACTGGTTACAAAAAATATAGCACCTATCGCAATAGAAATGGTGGAGGTATAGTTGTCTATGTAGGTAACCATTTCGATACTGTGAAGATAGAGGAATTGTCATATGTATCTGACGATGTAGAATTGTTATCTTTAAAAGTACATAATTCTTGTTTTTCATTTAATTTAGTATGTGTCTATAGACCTCCATCACGCCCAATTGAAACTTTTAACACTATTTTGCAAACTATTATATTACCTAAGCTTATAAGTTATAATACTAAATCAGTTTTGACAGGCGATTTCAACATAAATTTGTTCAATCCTCTCCATTTATCAGATATTGATTCTTTTATAAACATTTTATTTAGTTTTAATTATTTCTCGCTTATTCGACCAACCAACCAGACTTTCGCCCAACAATAGCATCACAAAATTTTCTTTACTAGATCAAATTTGGTGTAACTTC
>CANNZV010005633.1:0-25189 GCA_947561585.1 Caprella mutica | reverse complement strand
ATGTCATTAGTGGCAATTATGGAACGGTGGTTTTTGCTCGACTCAATGGTTCTATTGGAGTTGAAGTTGTTAATGAAGTTAAACTAGAAAATCCTAGTGCTTTGTATGCTACACAAAAAGCTATGACTAAAAAAGGACTTCAAACTTTTAAAACGGATTTAGATACTGCTCTTCAAGAGGTCATGTCCTTGCCAGTTGGAACGGAACATTCTCGGCTGTACACCAATATTTGTGATTTTACTAATGGATTAAGAGAGCAAATACCTCCAGAAATGGAGGTGCAAATTTTTGTCATAAGTGATTTGATTGAAAATTCATCCCTCTACAATGGGTACAAAGAACAGTCTCAACTTGATGCAGAAAAGGAAAAAGTTGCAGAGTTGTTTTTAGCAGAATGTGAAATTCAGTCTTTCGCTAATGCAAAAGTGATTTTGAAATACCACAATCCAAAAAGTAAAGGAAGTAGAGCGAATGATGACCGTCATTACTTTTTTGTAAAAGTGTATAGAGAGATTCTAGCAAGGGCAAATATCAATGTAATAACGATTTCATAGTACAAATTAAAATATAAATAATTATGAAATATGTTTTAAAAAAATTATTCAACCTACTATTTACAAAATCAGGGCGAACGCTTTTAGCTCTAATGGTTCTCTTCTTGGTATTATTTTATACTAACACACAAGCGGTTGTAAATTTCTATAATGAAACGACAAAAGTAAGTTTTCAATCTAGCGATAAAGCTTTAATAGGGAATATTTTACAGATGGCATATCATTTTGCTCTGAACCTAATCTACTTTGTTTTTGTCGATGTCAACTGGTCATTTATGGGGATTCCTTTTTTGGGGGAATTTAGCATGATGTATTTTATAGGTTTGTTCATCGCATATAATATAGTCAGAAGTTTTGGTGGGGTAATATTAAATTTACCTAGACGAATTTTTTCACACGTATCAATGAAGCTCTTTAATACAATGAGCAACCTACTCCTTGAATTAGGACAAGCAATAATGAACTTAGTAAAAAATCAATTAACTAAAATTTTAAAATTTATAACAGAAATCGACTATCAATATTGGGTTTGGCAAATTGCCGATGACTTGAAACATTTGATTGATTCGATTAGACGATTATTTTATCGTAGATAAATAAGCTAAAATTCAACGATATGGAATTTAATATTTTAATCGTCTTACTATTGATAGGTGTAGTATGTTTCGTAGCACTGCAACTACTTCAAACGAGAAGTACACGCTATGGTTCTGCGAAACTGCTACAGTCTCATCCAATAGTAAAAAGACGTAAAAAAGGTTTGGTCGTAGATGGAGTCCGTTCTATCTCGATTAAAGACTCCTGCAACCATATGTTAGTGGTCTCTCCCTCGGGAAGCGGTAAGTCTAGTACGTATACAATTCCTAATTTATTACGTATAAATTCTTCTATGGCAATTACTGATGTAAAGTCAGAATTGTATAATCTAACGGCAAATCATCTGAAAGAAAAGGGCTTTGCTATTCGGGTGCTTGATTTAGAAAATATCAAAGAATCCCTATGCTTTAATCCTTTAAAACGCATAGATGAAGATGGTATTAAGGCATTTAGTGAAACGCTTTATGATATGTCAAATGACAAAGCAAGTGAAGGGATTTGGAAGCAAGGAGCATGTACCATAATAAGTGTCATCATTCATTGTTTAAAACGAGTAGAAAATGGAAAACATGCTAATATGGCTAATCTTATCCACGTACTCAAAGCCATCAATGTAAGCACCAAAGGAAAAGAAGTGAACGCTTTTTTTGCTGCTCATTGTCCTGATGATGAGATTTTCAATATGTATCGCTCATGGATTAATCAGGATGAAAAAATCAGCGGTGGACAACTAAGTGGAGCATTAGCAGCACTCGCTCCTTTTGATTCTAAAAGTATGCGTTCACTTACATCAGAAGATACCATAGATTTTTCAGAACTAAGAAAACGAAAAACGGCTTTCTTTATTAAAGTACCTGTTACCAAAGCAGAAGAATATGCTCCTTTATTAACTTTATTCTATGCTCAATTATTTGCTTTTTTACATGAGAAAGAGCCTACGAAAGATGAGCAAACAATTTTTGTTCTATTGGAAGAATTTGCCAATCTGAAGAAGATACCCAAGATGAGTTCAGCTATTTCACTGCTGCGGTCATATCGAGTTTCATTAAGTATTGTATTGCAGAATATTGAACAGATGCAACATATCTACGGAAAGGAAACAGCAGAGACCATTACCTCTAACTGTGCTTCTCAAATTGTTTACCCTGGTCTCAAATCGGAACAGACCCTTCGTAAATTAGAATACCTTATGGGAACTGCTACACACGAAGAAACTGATACCAAAGGACGTAAACATACTAATGCTCGTAAGGTGCTAAATTCGGATGAAATACGGCGACTTCCAAAGGGTAAAGGTTTATTTTTGCATGGCAATCTCCCTCCTATTTTACTTCAAATGCGTCCTATTTATAAAAATAGGAGTTTAATGCGACGAGCAGGGATTACTTCTAAAAATGGAAGGTTAGTTTCAAAACGACCACCACTAAAAATGCCACATCGTCCTATAACTGAGGTTGAATATGTGGAACTAGAACCTCCGCCCCAAGGTAATACGGATACTACTTTAGAATTAAAAGCTATGGAAAAACTGAATAAGTTTAATGAAAAGAATTGATTTTGGTTTTGATAAAAATGTTTGATGAAAGGGCTGCTTGCTTAGGTAAGTGGCTCTTTTTTTATCTTTTTTGCCATCGTTTAGGATTCCGACTACCGTGTATAACAGCAGAAATACGAACGTTATTACCTTCTATTTCATAGATGACATTATACTGAAATCTAGAAATAATGGCTCTGCGTTTTTGATTATAGATAGGCTGAAAAAGAAATGGATTTTCTTCTATTCGGAGTGCAAGGTCTTGAAAAGCTTGGATAAAAACTGTTCCTAAATTAGTCTGTTGTGCTTCGTAGTAATCAAAGGCTTCTTGCAAATCTTCTAAAGCCTCCTGTTGGACGAGTAAATTATAGGTCATACACCAAACTGGCTGAGTACATCTTTGAGAGGAATGGCTTTTGATGAACCATTTTTATAGGCTTCATCTCGTTTATCCAATTCCGTTTTCCATTCAGCGGATAGTTCAAAAGAAGCATCCGCAGCATCATTAGACACTACTTGTAAAAAGTAGTGCATCAATTCTAACTGTTCTGTTTTGGACAGTTTCAAAAAGGAATCTTTAATATGTGTCGCTTTGGTTGTCATATTTTATAAACGAGTATAGAACAAATATAGTCTTTTTTAGCTACAAAATCAATCCTACCCTATTCCAAACACACCTTTTTTCCTTGACCTTGTAAACGCCCAAATTGGTCGAAAATCCTATCAGTCAAGGGCAGACATAGCATAGAAATGGAGGGAAGAATGGCTGTTTATATACCCTTTACGGATAGGATTGCAGACATACCTTTGCGGTTCAAGGTACAGGAAAACGACAGCCTAAAAACTACGACGGTGTCAATTCATCCCAAGAACTTCTCGATTTTTCTATTGCTTTCATATTCTCAACCAATCGTAATTGCTCCATACGCTTATCAAATCGTTCTCGTCCAACGCCTTCTTTCTTGTAAAAAGGTTGAAGAATATATTCCAATTTTACCGCACGTTTATCATCACGAACAGCTTGGCGTAACTCCATCACGTTGTATGTAATCTGATTATGTGTTAGGCAAAGCTCTTTTTCCATATTTTCATTCATGCTTTCAAAAATACCAATATTCTGTTTATTGAGATTTTCATGCAAGGATTCCAAACTGTTACTTTTCTTGGCTGCATCTAAAACAGTATCGTATAATTTTACTTTTGGGTCTGTCATTGTCTAAAATTTAATACAAATCTCTGGCTCGTTCTTGAGCTTTTTTAATTTCATTTTCTTCTCGCTGGTCTGATTTCAATTCGTTATAAACATCACTAGCAATTGTCTTTTTAGCTTTATGCAACTGCTCTAATTGCTTATTTCTATCGCTAATCTTGGCTTGCTTTTCTGTAGCTTTCTTCTGACTTTTCTGCTCTTGTGCCACTTGAGAAGTCTTTGCTTGGGATTCCTCTTGACGAAGCTCGCTCATTCGTTGTTTATACTCCTTCTTTTTAGCAACGTCTTCCTCTAATTTGACCGACATTCTTAGACTATACAAGAAGGAAGTTTCTTGTTCTAGAATCCCTCTCATTTCTTGTACATGATATTCCTTGCCATAAAAAACAAAGGAACGATGTGTTGAGCCGTCAATCGCTCGTCGAACATTGGTATAAACCTTATGGCTTTCTAAAACAGCAATAAAGTCTTCGTAAGTAGAGGTTTGGACAGCTTCTTTGAAAATCCCTTCTAACTGTTTTCGGTAATCTCCAATAAACAATTCCCGTAAAGGCTTTTTTGATAACATCATAATTCACGTTCTTTTTTTGATTGAATAGATTGTTCTTGAATTCCTTGTAATTGTTGTAGTCTATCAACTTGCTTATTCTTGGGCTGTGTCATTAATTGCTCAAAGGATTGTAGCAATTGTGGATTGGATTTAAACAGCGTTTTGAATCGGTATTTTCGATTGTTAAAAACAACACCGACAGCCTTACCATTACGTTCATAAACGGATGCTCCTTCCGAATGTAAAATACTATCAAAGTCATTTCTACTCCCCTTCCCTACTGCTGTTTCCATCAAATCATAAAGCTGTGTTTTATGATTACTCGCCCCTCGTTGCTCCATTTTCCGTTCTTTATGGCTTTGTTCTTTGGTTAAACTTTGCTGCTTACGGTCTTTAGAATAAGAAAATTGAAGTTCAGGATATTGTTCTTTTTGATAGTCTCGAACTTGTTGTTTTACTCCTTCAAATTCCTTTTTACTCATACGAAGTGTCTTATCACTACCGATTTCATTTCCCGAAAAAACGACATGAATATGGTAGTGTTCTTTCTCATAGTGTGGCTTGGCAACCGCTAAAGCATTCGGACATCGCAGTCCGATATACTTCATTGATATATCCCACAAAATGAACGGATTTTTCTGAATAGCTTCTGTATCTTCTGGTGCAAACGAAAGTATCTCATGGTATTGAGCAACTCCATTTTTGCGAGTTTTTCGGTGCTTATCATTCTGCCAAAACTCTCGGATAATCGCTTTGTTATCTCCTTGCTCAGCTTGAATATTTTGCGTGTAAGTGAAATTGACATAAGGGTCATTTCCTCGCTCCGTGCCGTCTCGATGGATATATTCAATGAGTTGTTTGAAATTAGAATCCTTTCTGGTCGTACTTTTGATAATCATAATCCGCTACATTTGGTCTGTTGGAAGATGCTTGGAAATAGATGTTGATGTACTAATATCAAGTGTATTTATCCATTCCGATAGAGCCGACTGATGTTCGGGAAAAGCAACTAAATAAGATTTTATAATTCTTTTCAATTCGTTGGCATCTACCTGTTTCGGTTGGTCAAATAACCGTTCAGGTAATTCAGATTCATACTCAGGATAAAGGGATAAAAATGCTTGTATATCATTTTTAATTTGATTGATACTAACCTCTCTAGGTGTTTGACTAAACTGTTCAATGAGTTGTTGAAGTTGGTCTATTTTTCCCTTGATTTTTTTATAATCAACTGCTCTATCATGAATACGTTTCGTATGCAATACTTGAACCACTTGGTTCACATTATTTCCAATAGCACGTATCTGTTTAGTCAATTTTTCAAGGGCATCTTTATTTGGGAAAACGTACACATTTTCTAAATATGCAAATGCTGACTCCTTTAAAAATCGAGAGAGATGTTGGCGTTGATGTCCATTCGCAAAACGTTTTAGCAGTTTTAGTTCGTCATTATTCAATCGAGTTTCTAAACGATTCTCTCGTTGTTTACGAATCATCTGATAATGCTTCTGATAAGCCTTTCGGTAGTGTTGTTTTAATTCCTTTATCTTTTTAGAAGGGGTACTTTCATGTACACCAGCTTCTGATAAAAATTGTTTGAGTGTAGGGAATTTTTGCCGTTCTTTTTCCATTGCCAAAAAAGTATATAAAGTTGTCAAAAAAAATCATCCTTGAATTTGATGCAAGGGTTACATTTATTTTAAAAGACAACTGATTTGAAAAAAGGGGAATATCCAAATAGGGGAATCCCCTGTTGGCAAGATGCGATTTGAGCGGTAAAGAAAATTTGTTGGCGTACAAGTTTGACCAGCCCACAGAGTGGGCCAGGGAAAACTTGGCGTACAACTATAATTTTGTTGCCGATTGAATCGCAATCTTGCGCCAACCAACGATATGACTTAAACAGTCTAGGAAAGATAAATAAGCTACTACAAATATAACATTTTCCACCCATTAATACAAGGTTGGCATCCACTACCCTACTATCCATCAAATCAACTCCAATTCCATTTAAAATAAATAAACATGAGCAACAAAAAAACGCCTTCAGATGAAGACGCTCTTTATGCCAAACTCAACTACATTCAATCCTATTTAGGATATTCCAAAGCCACTTCTTCGGCTTTATAGAAACTACATTTGTTCAAAATTCGCAAGGCTGCCTTTTCAGAGTAGCCCATCGAAACCAGTTTATCTGCCACCGCCTTACGCAAGTATTTTTCATTTCGTACTTTAACATAGGCTACTACCGTCCCTGAAAATCCAATACTTTTAGAGTTCCAATGAACAGCCACATAGGCTTTAGAAAAGATGTAATCAGTAATCGCTTTACTCATGGTAAATGGGGTTAAGAGAAGCAACACGAATTAGCTTGGAGCGAATGGATAATGTCAAGGAGGAATCTAAGCGAAGCGAAGAGCATTCCTTGACATCCATTCGCATCAAGCATAATGAGAAAGTTGCGATTGACCCTCTCTATCTATAACAACTACTATTTCAAACTCGACTCTTTGAGTCGTTAAATTTTGTACCGTTGGGCATGTGCGTTTGGGTTTGCCCAACGGTACACTCTTCGACAAAAAAAGAGGCTCACGCCTCTCCTTCATATTCATAGAATTGAGTGTTCACACCTTGTAAAACACTATTCTTCATCATAGCTAAACAGGTACTTGAATTAGTACCTAGTTGAGCAGATAACTGGCATCGGTATTGCTGCCATGCGTTCTCAATAGATGTCGCTTCGATATAGCCCATCACAACGGGTCTATGAGCGGTATCTAATTTAAAGTTTGCTTGAAAAATAGTAAATGCCAATTGACCACTATAAATAGCAACATACGTTTTTGTGCCAACACTTTTATTAGGGCTTCTCATATTTGATTGGATTAAGAAATAAGAAGTACTTTCTATTTCCTTGATGGCGGTATTGTCAATGAGGAATCCGAAGGAGCATTCATTGATACTACCAAAAGCCATCAAGTATAATTGGAAAGGCTTGTCGATGATTCATACTTTCATTCTAGCGGACTACACATAAGCATAAAACCGAATAGAAGGCTTGTAAAATTTGTAT
This sequence comes from Caprella mutica, assembly GCA_947561585.1. Classification (NCBI taxonomy): domain Eukaryota; kingdom Metazoa; phylum Arthropoda; class Malacostraca; order Amphipoda; family Caprellidae; genus Caprella; species Caprella mutica. Next base: position 17,671 of record CANNZV010005633.1, on the reverse strand, counting down.
TTTCAACAGAAAGAAAAAAGAGAAGAAGATGTAACTCTCCTTCTCTTAACTCCGCAACGTATTTTTAAAACTAAGCCATAACCGTTTCAGTGATAGAATCTACTGCCTTTTGAGCTTGACTAACTGCACGAAAGATGAATCGTTCATCATTTTGCAGATGCTCTAGCCAACCCTGAATATAAGCAGCATTATTTTCTACCAATGGCTGACGGTTAATACTAGTTTTAGCACATAAGAAAGTCGCACCGATTTCGGCTGTGAGTTCTTCTAGTGCATAAATTTCCTTTGTAGGTTTAGTCGATGTAATCCCATCTCGATTCAAACGAGAAAGATGTCCAGTCCAATGTGTCAATTCGTGAAATAAAGTATTATAGTATTCATCAGAATTTTCAAATACTGTTCTATCAGGAACTTCGATAAGGTCTTTCAAAGGTTTGTAACAAGCCTTGTTAGATTTGCCAATGACCATTTTTGCCTGTTCAGGCATATCAGTCAATAACTGTTCGCACCGTTCAATAGGCGGATTATCATTTTGTGGCATTTCGGGAATCTCAAATTCAATGCCCTCAATATCATCAATGTTAAATACATTGAAGTATTTTAAATAAGGGATGCGTTTTACTTCAGTACCATTGTTTAGCATCTGTTGTGCTTTTTCTTCTGATAGTGATTTGTTATTACTATCTCGATACAAGACATTGAAGTGATACACTTTTTGAGCCTTTACGCCTTTTTTGACTTTGCCACCCATTTTTTTGACTTGATGCCAAGTTAAATACATCGGGATAGGTGCTGGAAAGATGAAGTTTAACATTAGCATATTTATACCTCGGTATTCACGCTGTGATTCATAATTACGAGCAAAGCCCATACTGCCACCCCCAAGTTTTTCGCCAAGGAGCAACTCCCTGTTTTAACAAGTCAATAATGGTGTTCGTAATGTTTTGATACAATTCAGTTGATTTCATAAAAGAAGATTTTTTTTCTGTGATAGAATGACGTTGCGGATGTGAAAGAGCAGCTCCGTCCGACAGTTGTGAGGTTGTGCCTGACAAATGCGGAGAGCCAGTAGAGCTTATAGAGGAAGATGACGTATTGTCAATCTTTTGCTTTGGAGAGCGGTGTGTGGACGGGTTCATGTAAAAAGGGGTTAAAGAATACATCCACGTTCTGCACCGACAGACCTATCGCTGAAGTCGAAGGAGGAATTTCAAAAATTGTGGGCTTCAAATTTTGAAAGCAAATCCTTGACTTCGTTAAGCGATGGGCTGTTAAGGTGCAAGTGGATATGTATTCTAAGCCCTTTGAGGCTGTACGAACTAGTGCGATATGAAGGAGTAAGTTGGCAAAATGGATAGAAAATAAGAAAGGAAGTTTCGTCAGCGTATTAATGTCGACAGTTGGTCAGCATTTGCTGACGGTCAGCAAAAAAGAAATTTTATCCGAGTCGTCAGCACTGTCATGGTCAGCAGGAAATTGTCATCAGTGACAATTAGCAAGGTGTACGTTTGTATCCCAAATTGCATTTTATGCCAATTTGTGATGACAAACGTTGCCGTCGGCAACCTTGCCGATGACGGCATCGGGGAATGCTCCATGGTCGCAACTTAGTTTTAGGATTGCTGACGTCAGCAATCACCGTTATTAGTCGTCAGCATTTTGAGTAGAACTATCCATCCACCATTCAGATACATCTTTATACGGTTTGTAAATGGTGTTCTTTGGAACAAGTAGCTTATTTGTCATATTTTGTAGTTGACAAAAGGCTCGCTCCCCTGCCCCATCATTATCAAAAAAAGTATAAATCTTTTGGTAAGAGTTTTTATCATCAAGATAGCTTGCTAATTTTTTAAAATTAGACGTAGAATGTAAAATGATAGCTGTTCCTTTGAATGGATTCGGATATTGCCAACAAATTAAAGATAGAAAATCAAACATCCCTTCAAAGACAGACAAGAAAGTGCTTGATTCGATATCTGATTGAAACACAGTTATATCCTTAGGACTAATACAACCTTTGAAAATGGAGCTTCGTAGTTCCCATCCATCCCTGTTATTTTTCATTCCAAGAGCAAACTGCTCTTTAGTTTGAATCTTGAAAATAACCTCTTTTAGAAAGGGTTGAACATATTGAGGTGTTATATGTCGTGAACGAAGGTATGTTTTTGATGCTTGACTAAAGTCTTCCATTGACCGAACAAAAGATAGATTGGACTTAGATTTCTGAACTAATACTTTTGGCAATATTTTTTTTTCTGAAGTAGGTCGTACTGCCCCACCCAAAAAACGGTCAAGAAATTGTAATGCTCCTGAAAGGTCAGTAATTTTATAATGCATAACAAAATCAAGAATGTTTCCTCCTTCGCCCAGTCCAAAATCGAACCATATATTTCGAGTAATATCTATATGGAAACTCGCCTGACTTTCTTCTCGGAATGGACTAGTATACCAATATTCATTCCCTCCTTTCTTCACATAGGCAACTTGATAACCTAGTCTGTCAAGTAAATGTATGATAGGAATAACTTTTGCTTGAGCAATATTCATTTTCGATTTAATATATCAGCTATATGTTCCATTCCATTACTATTTTTTGGAGCTTTAATAAAAGAAGGTTTTGTTAACTGAGACGTTTTATAATAAGCTTTAAATTCTTCTGCGGTCATATTTTGAGCAGCTAAACGATTCCTCCATTTATCAGGTTCATTTTCTTGAAGATGCTTTTTTCTCCCAATAATACGCTCCATTACTTCCGAAAATTGATGCTCTGCAAAAGGCTTTTCGAGAAGCCATTTCACAAAAGCTCCAGCTCTTCTACTTTTATCATTCTTCTTTATTTTTGTCTTTGCTTCAAAAATAGACCATAACTCTTCAAGATACCAATCTTCAAAGCCAACAAATTCACTACTTGGGTCTAATTTTGGTAAAATTTGTCTAAAACTTATGCCTGGTGTAATGTTATACTCTATTAAACTGTGATAGGCTGCTAATTTAGAAAAAGATAAAGTTTGTATATCTTCTGGTGTCGGTTGCCAATTTTCGCCTTTCAGAAAAGAAAGCTGTTGTGGCACTCCACCATTTCTATCAATAATAAGGAATTCAACCTCTACTTTAGGTTTACCATTTTCGGGATAATACACAATATCCATTATTTCTAAAAAATCACACTTTTCATTTATTTCTTTTTCGATTTTAGAAATAACTATTCTTTTTAGGTTTCTCAAATCAGAATACGATGTATCAGGAATACCAAGCAGCATCTTAAAATCTCTTAAACTATATCGAAGAGAACTCACAAACTTTTTAAAATGCCGGTCAGAATCACGTTGAGCTTTGGCTGCAATTAAGAATCGTATAGCATGGCCACTTTTCATGAGTTTAGTCTTATGCTGAGGTATACTCACAAATTGCTTGTTAAGCTCTAACAACAAAGGTTTAACAACACCCGTAAACTTAAAACGAAGATTAACAGAATTACCTTCACCTCTTTCAGGAATAATAAATTCAAAGAAATTTACACCTCCTGTTAATGGTTTGCCTTCAACAATAACATCTGTGTAAAAATCTATAGGCTTTCCCATAAGACTTTTCCTTAGTTTTTCAATCTCTTTGTAGAGTCCTCCCCATTTCTTAGTTCCTGATTTGAGTGCTGATTCTAACTCTTTTATAGATACAACTTGCTCAATAAATGTATCATCATTTTTGCTATCCAATTTAGAAATCAAGTATAAAACTACGTTCCATTCTCTATGGTTTAAATTCCATGAAAGATTGAATGCCAGTTGATTAGAAATTGTAGCAACGGGTAAGTTTTCTTTGTTCATATTAAGTTTCATACAACGAATTTATAAAATATTAAGCTAACATCGTGTACAAATCAAATAAAAATAATACACAATTATTTTGCAGCCCTGTTTATGTACACGATGCCTATTAAAGCAGATAACTATTGAACCCTGTTTATGTACACATTTACATGAATTTAGCCCAAAACCTTCTTCCGAAATGAACCCTGTCTATGTACACAACCTTCCCTGTCTATGTACACAACCTCACCCTGTTCGTATACACAATCTTCCCTGTCCATGTACACAACCCTCCCTGCTTATGTACACAATCTTCCCTGTCTATGTACACATATAATCTCGTAAAGCATTGTAAATAAAGGTTTTACATCATCCCTAAAGAAAAAGAAAAAGAAAAATTATTAAATCTTAAAAGCTTATGAGTATTTCTAACGAAATATATTTTTTACTGGTGAAAAGAAAAAAGAAACCCTGTTTATGTACACAAACATATTTTTAAAGGGTAAATGATTGTCTATGAGGTATTTAAAAAGTGTTTTTTTTGCTTATCCATTACTTCAATATGTTTGTTTTGCCAATAATTGAGTCGCTCTTGCCTATGATGAAGAATAGATATGGATAATTTTCGTCGTAAAGCATCTTCAACCAGTCGTTTATATTGACCAATACGAGCATTAATTTGTGGAAGTGTGTAGTAAACAGTATGTTTCTCACCTCTTTTAAAATATACATGTTCCACCGTTCTATAATCATCTACTGATGCCTTGTACACATCTGTACAAGCCTGTACAGGCTTGTTTTTTTCGTCAACCATAGCAAGCCTTCGTTGTTCAGAGAAAAAGCCGATAGGAGGTCTAAATCCATTTAAATGCTCTCTAGCAGGTTTTTCTACACCAAGACCTCCCTTGATAGGGATTTTAGTGTTAGAGTCGTTCAGAGCCTTAATTTGGCGCTCTAGGGCTTTGATATGAGTTTGTAGTTCAGCCTCTTTTTCATCATCTATAGTTTTATTTGATGAAATTTCAGCACCGTTTTCAGAATTAATGGCTTCCCATTCGAGATAGGAGCGGAAAGAAAAATACCAAACGTAAGCAATACAAGCCTCAAAAAGAAATTCCATTAGAAGAGTTAACCATACCAATGTCCAAGCGGTAATTTGAACTTCTTCTTTGTAAGAGGCAGTAAGTTTTTCGTTCTTGCCTTCTAGCTGTTTTTCTAGCTCTCTTGTTCGTTTTCGATAATCAGCAATGGCTAATTCATTAGCAGTGATGGCATCAGAGAGTTTGTAGAAAGTGATACCCTTTGAATCACGATTATTTCTTAAATCTTTACTTTTAGCTTCTAGTAAATTTATTTCTTTTTGATAAGCAAGTAGAGAACTATCTGCATGAATAAGTTCAGCACTAGGGGCGAGCGTTTCAGTGCCTTCTTTCACACCGAAACCACTAGACAGCAAAGATAAGCTAAGACAAAAGGCGGATAATGAGAACCAACCTACGGAAAAGGATTTTCTGAAAAAGAAAAGTAACCAAAATTCATTACTGCTTTTGCGTTTTATTTTTTCAAGAAAAACTAGAAAAATGAGCGCAATAAAAACCGCAAAAGTAGGAATGCTAACAATGTGTTCAATCAGCCAATAAACCGCATACCCTGCGGTCAGTCCACTGGCTAAATTGAAAAAATAAGAAAGAAAAAGTAAAGTATTTTTAAAACCTATATATTGGTCATAGTAGGGTTTTATACGTACTTTTTCATGGATGTATTCAAAGAAATTTTGTGAATTAAAGTTTTTATAAATATCGATATACTTATTTGTATTAAAAATATTTTTATTCATAACTAACTGTTTTATTGAATATTTACGACTACTTTACAAAAGTATAAAATATATTTATATAAGCCTGTATTTATGTAATTATAAATTTATAGGCTTATGTATTTATATAAGCCTATGTTTATGTGTTTATATAAAATTAAATATATATAAAGCTATAAATCAAGGCTTATGCCTTTACGTATTTATAACTTTATGTGTATATTGAGCGAGAAAAAAATATACTATGGTAATATCATTTATTTCTTACAAGGGAGGCGTAGGTAAAACGACTCTTTCAGAAAACGTAGCCGTTTGCTTTGCTCATGCTGGTAAAAAGGTTTGCATTGTCGATGCAGACGATTCCGCTAATACTGTAAGTTGGAGCAAAAGAAGAGGAGAGGATTTGCCACAAATAGATGTCTTTAAGGAAAACAATAAAGAGGATATAGCTCTTAGAATTCAAGAGTTGAATAAAGAGTATGACCTTGTGATTATAGATAGTCCTCCATCACAAGTGCCTATATCAGATATGATTGTTTTAATGAGTCATTTAGTGATAGTACCGCTGCTACCAAAAGGAGAGCAAGAGACGAATACAATCAATCAATTTGTACGAAAAGTAAAATCTTTAGAAGTAGCTAAAGAAAAGAAAATACCTGTTTACTTTGTCGTAAACGAGTACGACAATCGAATATCTTTGCATCGCTCTTTTGCTGAATCAATGGAAAAAATATTTGGAGAACGCCTATTAAAATCTAAACTTCATAATAGGATAGCTTATGCTGAAGTTACACACGAAGGAAAAGGAGTGTATGAAAGCGATAATGCTAAGGCTAAAGCAGAGATAGCTGCATTAGTAAACGAGATGGTTATGATTATTAAAAATACTCAATCAAAGTAGGATATGGCAAAAAAACAACCACCAAAGATAAATCTTGAAGGGCTAGATGATGTCTCATTTGAAAAAGAGCCTGACATCAAAGCTGCTATGAGTGTGATTGAAGAAGATACAGAAAAGGCAGAAAAAGAGCCTGTAACGAAGGAAAAAGTACTTAAAACTAAAAAATCCTTAGAAAAGAAAGCTACTAGTTCTAAAGCTAAGGGTACATTCCCTCCTCCAAATAAAAAGAGGGCAAGTTTTAATATTGATGAAGATTTGCATCGTGCCTTGAGAGATTATAGTTATTTCAATGAGATTGATATGGTTGACTACGTTTTTAATCAATTGGTCAAAAAAGATTTAACAAAAAAAGGTTATTATCCACCTAAAGGAAAAAACAAATAAGCTCATATGTATAGGCTTATAGGTTTATGGGCTTATATGTGAATAAAAAAAGAGAAGAGTATATTCTCATTGAATATACTCCCCATTAGAAAAGCAGGTTATAATAGACCTTCATCTGCGAACGAGTAATAATCTTCGTGTGTGATTATTAAATGGTCAAGCAAGTTGAGTTCCATTGTTTTAGCACCTTCCTTAATTTTTTTTGTGATAGAAATATCCGCTTGTGATGGTTGAATATTTCCGCTCGGATGATTATGAGCGAGACAAATTCCACAAGCATTGCCCTTTAGAGCAATGCCAAGAATCTGACGAATATCTACCACTGTTCCTGCAATACCACCAATAGAGTGTGTGTGAATACCCAGGATTTGATTGGCTCTATTCAAATAAGCTACACAAAAGTGTTCTTGATAACGGATAGTATTCTTATTCCAAAAAGAAAACAGAATGTCATAGAGCGTTTGACTAGAAACGATTTTTGGCATTTCAAAAGGAGGAACAGATGGTGTAAAAGAAACTTGAATTTCTGCCACTTGGAAAAGGTGCATTTGAGAGGTTTGGTAATTTCCCATAATCCTACTAACTTTGTTTGTAGTTACAGCAGTCACCTCGAAAATGAAACTGTAACAATGTAAAAGAATCGGTGAACTATCTCTTTTGTAGTTCACCGTTTTTCTTTTTAGGTCGTCAGTAGATTATGTCAAGAGGCAAAGAGGGTAGGGTAGCGGTTATTTTACAACTTCTTCTAGTATATCAATGTGGTAAGTGTTAATCTCTCCGTATTTGGCATCATAAGCCTTTCCAATCGCTACATTTTTCTTGTTACTCAATTTGGTCGCTTGTATTCCCCAGTTTTGGGCTTTATCCAAAGGACAAAGAATCGCATTCAAACTACAATAGCCTGATATGCTATAATAGCTTTCATCAATGCTTAGAATTTTGGCGTTGAGGTCGCCCATTGAATCTTTGAGCATATCAATGTCCTCTCGATTGCGTTGTATTTCTAACTCATGTGCTTCTAATTGGTCAGCAATCAGTCGAATACTCTTGATAATGTTATGAGCAGGGCGATGGTTTGGAAGCTCCACCTTGCCTGTTCTGAGCAACTCGTCTATACGGTCATACACCCATAATTCAAATTTTGGCGAAAGCCAAGCAGCAAATTTAAGGGCAAGTTTCTCGTCCATCCAAGTACCTTGCAACTTTGAATTGAAAGCATCTCCACCCTTTACAACCCTTATAACTTCTCGATTCAAACCGATATTCACATCTGAATATCGGTCTTGCAAAAGCTCAATATATGTCTTCGTTTCTTTGAGCCTCAAAAAATTTCCAACAGGCTTTCCAAAGGGTTTTGCCATTTGAGTGGCATTAATCATTTTATTGCCATCCGTAAATTCAAAAGAAATGGAAATGCCATCGTAATCGAATACTACTATTTTTTTCTCACTCATAGCGTGATAATTTGTAATGTTAGTTTTTTGTAAAGGTACAAAAGGGGATGGATATAAATTACGAAGGTTTTAATCTTTCAAAAAAAGTAAATTCAATGACCCCGACATTCGACAACAAATTTTTTTTAATGGGTTTGAGTATGTAAATGCATGGTGGCAAGAAGAAAATAACAAGTTTAGAGGAATCTTAAAGCTGTCAATATTTACAATAAAAGAGGTGTGTTTTTCAGTTTAAAGGTAATTCATATTTATAGATTCTAATCATATATTTTATAAAGGAGAACCATATTATGGGTTCTATTTTCTATATTTGTGACGATTCAAAAAGCTATTTTCTTTCAATAAAGCAAAAAACGATACTAACTATGTATAAGTCAACACAGAATTACTTCATCATCTATTGTTTAATTTTTTTTCTTTTCTTTCCTTTCTCACTAGATGCACAATTAATATCAAACTCATCATCAGCTAGTAGCACACCATCAAATAGCCCAACAGCTTCTAATTTAGAAGAACATGGTCGAGTGCCTGTAAACACATATAATGGACTTCCGCAGATTACTGTTCCTTTGTTTGAAATGGAAACAGTAGGTTTAAAAATGCCAGTAGGACTTAGTTACCATGCTTCTGGCGTACAAGTGAATCAAGTAGCTTCTTGGGTCGGATTAGGTTGGAGTTTAGGTTGTGGAGGAGTCATTACTAGAGAAATTAGAGACCAGCCAGATGATGCAGAGATATTGCGTAGGCATTATACTTGTGTCAATTGTTCTGAATTTTCAGAAGCATTTCCAACTATTCCGCCAAGTTGTACTGGCGTAAATGCAATTGGTTGTAAAGCATGTGATGACCCTACGAATGAATGTTTTTTCTTGCAAGAAAACTTGCCTGATATGGGCTATTTATATCATGGTCAAACGGTAGAGGATTATTATCTTAATGGCGCAACTACTCCGCAGGAGTTGGAGTATCTCTATGGAAATATGACTCAAATAGTAAATCAAGTAACAACGACACAAACTCCGCAACAAGTAGCTGTTAATTTAGGAGGAATATTACATTCTTATATAGAGTTGTCTCCTGGAGAATATGATGTAAATGTTTTAGTTCCTGTTCCAGACTATCACGATACAGAACCTGATGTTTTCAGTTTTGTTTTTGGTTCATATAGTGGAACGTTTGTTTTTGATAAAAATGGAGTTCCTAAATTATATTCAGAATATGATTTAGAAATAGACTATACGCTTTCTAGTAGTACCGATATACCCACCACAGACCCAGAGTATGCAGGTATTCCTGACTTTGAATCTCATTATGGTAGGGCAATAATTGAATTTGTAATTACAGCACCTGATGGAATGCGATACTATTTTTCGGAGAAAGAATTATCTTTTTCAGATAATCGTAACCAACAACAAGATTTCTCAGCAAGCATTGGTAATTCAGTAGGTGATTGTACAGGAGGGTTTAAAACACCGTACAATTTTGATTTTGAGGGAGTAAATGCTACATACACATCTTGGTATTTGAAAAAGATTGTTGATGCCTATGACAGCCAATTATTTACATTTGCTTATGATAAGCAAATAACTGTTAATCATGGAAATTTAACACAAACACTAGATAATTGCGACGATAGAATATACTTTAACAGTACCGTACAGATTACTTTAGGAAAGCGCCTAAAAAGTGTCACATGGGGTTATGACAATACAGGTATTAGTGGACAAGTAAATGACACGTATGGGAAGCTAAATTTTGTAGCCACTACGGAACGTCAAGATTTATACAGTCCATTTACATCTACCTTGTATGGAGGTTTTGATAGACCTCGTAGATTGGACAAGATTGAATGGATTGGTACGGATGGCTCTACTGTACTCAAAGAGATTAACTTCACTTATGGTTTTTTTAATGAAACAACGCTTTCTTGTACTATTGACCCTGCGAATGCTGATTGGGTTGCTGCTCATAGAAAACGCTTACAATTACAAGCTGTTACCCATAAAAGTGTACTAGATAGTGACCAACTGGTTTATTCTTTTGATTATGATAATACGGCATTACCACCACGCCATTCGGCGAAGCAAGACTTTTGGGGCTTTTATAACGATGCCCCAGTTACACTACTTCCAACGATTTATGCTTATCGTGACATGTACAGCAATAACCAAATAAATAACCAGAAGTTTCAGTCTATTTATTCCCTTTATACTCGTGATATAGGCACTCTAAGTAACAATGTTATACCAAATGCAGATAGGACGGTAAACACAACCACTATTCAAGCTGGTATCTTGAATAAAATTACTTATCCAACAGGCGGAACGACTGATTTTACGTATGAATCAAATGAGTTTGTAGAAACAGGAATTAGCCTTACTCCGATAAAGGGTGGAGGATTACGTGTTGCATCTATTGAAAGCAATGCAGGAGGTGGAGCCGCTTCAATACTAACCAGTTATGCCTATCATAAAAAATTTGATAATGGAGCGACTACTCCAAGTGGAAAGTTGATAGATATGCCTCTTTTTGCTCGTTATCGAGACAATGGTTGCAGTGGTTTCTTAGATAATACGATGGTTTCATCAGGGGCATATACAGGACTAACCGTCACCAAAGGAGGTTTTGTCGGTTATGAATCTGTTGAAGAAATACATGAAGATAACGGTAGTGTAGTTTACACGTATTCTACTGATGGTGCTTACGGTGAAGCAGACCACGATTGTACAGGAGGCGTATGCGTATATGAACGTTCAACAGTTTCTTCTAATGTTACTTTTGTCGAACCAGACAAATTTCCATATCCGCCGAATCCAAATTATGATTGGAATAGGGGATTACTAAGAGAAAAACGGTATCTGAATCAGTCAGGAGTGGAGATTCGGAAAGAAGAATATGAATACCAATTGCTTGGTTCAGAAAAAATATACAGTCTTAAATCCGTGGGAGAAATTCGGGGAGGGGCTAATCTAACGGTACATACCCAAGACAATTATCTTGGACGCTATTATTGTCTTTCTGGCTATAAACGTCCTACCAAAACGACTATTACCGATAAAGGATTGGATGGAACTGCCAATATTGTAACAGAAAATTTTACAGAATATGGCTCTACACACCACCATTTTCCTACTGCTACGTGGACAACAAATAGTGATGGGAAAATATATAGAACAGAATATACTTATGTAACAGATATACAAACACCAACTCTTGCTCATCAAGAATTGATAAACCGCTATATTATTGCACAACCTGTAGAAATACAACAGTTGGTAGGTACTGCTTTGAATAGTTTGACTTTAGTAGATGGTAGACGTACCGTGCATGCTTTTTATGGTAGCTTATCTGGTACATTTGATAATGTAAATACTCAATCACCACGTCCTTACCAAATGTACAGGTATGAGAAAACATGGGATAAAAACGGTAACCCATTAATGGGTATTTGGGAATTACAAAATACTATCAACCACTATAATCAGTCTGCATTACCACGGCAAACCACAGCAAATCATTGGCAATCCACTCATTATGTTTGGGATAAAGCAAGGCTTACCAGTAAGACTTTTGGGTCGCACGTACAGACCAATACCTATTATCCCAATTCTCGACTTTTACATACTTCTACTGCAATTGATGGGCAATTTGTTACACATACCTACGATGGCTTACAGCGTAAAAAAACGGTATCAGCAAGGGGAGGGAATGTACTAAGCACTTTTACATATCAATTTGATAACGGCAATTCAGTTGATAATTACGTCAAAACAACAACTACTTATACCCCTGTTGGAGGGAGTGATTTAAACACCTTGGAAAACTATACCTACCTAGATGGCTTAGGGCGAAAAAAACAAACAGTACGAAAACAACACTATATTAACGGGAGCAGTAGTACCGATGTAGCAGCTACAATCGAATACGATAAAAGAGGACGTGTTGTTAAAAGTTATGAACCCTATAACACAGGAAATACAACAGGAGCATACAGTTCTACTTATACAAGTGAACCGTTCACTTTAACAACTTATGAAGAAGCTCCAATGGGGCGTGTTTTGTCTACAACACCTCCATCATGGTATGCAACAAGCTATCTGTATGGGCAAAATACAAGTGCTATAACAGACCCTGCAACGAACTATAACTATATTGCTGGTCAATTATCTAAAACAACCGTAACTGACCCCAATGGAAACAAAACGGTTTCCTACACAGACAAGATAGGTCGTACCATTTGTGCTAAGCGGACTGACAGTTCGGAGAGTTCTTCAGTAGCTACATATTACTCTTATGATGATAAGAACAGAGAGACCTATATTTTCCCACCAGGGGCAAATAGTGCTACTCCAAACCTGTATTATCGTTACGTATACGATGGGGCAGACAATCTTATAGAAAAAGAATTACCAGACCGTTCTCCTACAGAAATTATTTACAATGACCGAGACTTGGTTGTAGGGATGCAAAATGGTGTATTAGTAGATGAAGGTGACCGTTGGTGGATAACAACTTATGATACTTATGGTCGTCCTTTGACTCAAGGCTTTGGAACACAGACAGGTTTGAGTAACCCCAATACGCCTATTGTTATAGACTTACAAAAGGTACTTTTCCATGATTCTTATAATGGTTCTTCTAATGCTATAGATGTAGGAAAATTAGTCCGTTCAGAAGTGATGCAATTAGAGAATAATGGTACGAATAATATTTGGATACGTACCAATTACAGTTACGATACCCATGGTCGTTTGCAAAGTACCAGCGGTTCTAATCAGCTTAACTCTTCGACGAATACAGAGATAATATCTTATATCTATGATTATGCAGATAATTTGATTTATAAGAACCGAATGCATACTTCCAGTAATGGCAATCTTATAAATATTGGATATTTTCAAAATTACGACCATCAAGGAAGATTACGAGAGGTGCGATTTACACCTGGTGGAGTTCAAAGGGATATTTGTGAGCTTAGTTATACACCCAAAAATGAGGTTAAGGAAAAACTACTGGGCGATGCATCAAATGACTATCTACAAGATATAGACTATTTTTATAATCCACAAGGATGGCTTACAAGCATTAATAGTGTAAATGCAACAGGTCTAGAACCAGTAACTTGCATGAATACAGGTGTCACAACAAGTGCTACGGCAAACAATGTAGGAGTTGATTTATTCGCAATGAGTATCAGCTATGACAACATTGATAGTGATTTTGGAATAGCAGAACAGTTAAATGGTAATATTTCACAACTGAAGTGGCGAGTAGGTGGAACAAAGATGCAGACCTACGGATTTGATTATGATTATTTAAATAGATTGACTCAAGCGGATTATGGGCAATATGATAGCCCTTTGACAACACTTGACCAAACAGGTACATACAATACATCTTATCAGTATGATATTCGAGGGAATATCACCTCCCTCCAAAGAGAAGGTAAACAACTTATCAATGGCTGTTATGAAGATGGAACTATTGATAATTTAAGCTATTTATATCCAACCAATTCCAATCAGGTTCAAACGATAACAGATGCTACCAATGGAGGTTGCCTTCCTGCAATCTATGTTAATCAAATGCAGACAGGAACAACATTGTTGAGTGCTGTTAATTTAGTGAGTGGAACAAACACCATAGATGTAGGTTCAAATATTACTTACCAAGCTCAAGAATGTGTTGAACTCAATCCCAATTTTGAAGTACCACTAGGGACGGATTTTTTAGGTCATATTGCTCCTTGTAGTGGAAATCCATCAAGTTTTAGTACTGAAGGCTTTTATCAAAAAAGTACAGATAGCTATCAATATGATAGTAGTGGCAATTTGACCTATGACCCCAACAAGCAAATCTACATCGACTACAACTTTTTAGACCTACCTTATAAAATCACTTCAGTTGATGGAACAAAAGAAATCCTAATAAACTATGATAGTGATGGGAATATTCTCAGTAGGGTGTTCAACGAAAACGGTGCTACTCTGTACACTCGCTATTACATAGATGGTATTGAGTATGTTGATACTCAATTAGAGACAATATATTTTAGTGATGGACGAGCGATTAATACAGGTACAACCAGTAGTCCACAATGGGAATACGAATATTATCTAACCGACCACTTGGGCAACACAAGAGTGGTCTTTAAGGATGCGGGAGGGAGTAATCCTCAAATCGTACAATCTAACCATTACTATCCGTTTGGCTTACGGATGAATGGCGTATTTACCGATAACAGTAGCAATTCTTACCTCTACAACGGTATTGAACACATTGATGATTTTGACTTGGGAATAGATATGGCAATGTATCGTTCTTATGACCCTGCTATTGGTAGGTGGTGGCAAGTTGACCCTAAAACGGAAGTGTTACCGAATATGTCATCGTATTGTGCGATGAATAATAACCCTATTTTATTTAATGACCCCAACGGTGATATTGCTCCTTTATTGGTAGCAGGGGCAGCTTTACTAGGTGGAGGACTAAATGTAGCATCTAACTGGGATAATATAACTGAAGGCGGATTTAGTATACGAGATTTTGGGGTAGCATTTGGAATAGGAGCAGCAGCAGGTGCGGTTGGTGCATTGACAGGAGGTGCAGCAGCAGGTTTAATTGGAGGAGCTTCAACAGCAAGTACTGGAGCTGTAATAGCAAGCGGGGCAATTGGAGGAGGGATAGGATTAGGTACTGATGCTTTGATTCAAGAAACAGGAAATGCTTTATATTTTGGCGATTCTAATATAGGGGAAGCAATAGGGAAAGGATTAAATGCAGGATTACGGGGATTTGCAGTAGGTGCTGTTGCTGGAGGTGTACTAGCAGGTATTGGTACTGCTACAGGGTATTTTACAAAAGGGAGTGTAACTGAGATAACAGATGTCGCTGGTACTGTTTTTGCGGAGACGGGAACAAACACTATCACAACTACTTTTTATAAAACTGCTGGAGAGAAGTTTGTAGCAGGGGTTGGAGCAACATCAAAGGTAGGAGGAAAAGCATTCAAGCATAATTTCAAATATGCTAATAGAGTTAGAATGAGAGCGGTAGAAGACCCTGTTAGTCATAATTTCCCATATACCTTCGATGACAGTATACTAGCAACAAATCCTATTGCCAAAAATAATGGTTATAATATGTTTCAAAAAGTGGGTACGATGAACAATAAGAAAGGAGTATTTGAAATAGGTCTTACTAAAGATGGAATTATTAATCATAGATTTTTTAGACCAATAAAATAAATTATGAAGTATTTAATTATAGATGCCTATCTAGGCGGTACAGGAATTAGAGATGAATATGAAGGCGGATATGTATGCCCCGAAGAGTTGGGCATCGATAAAGAAATTATTAGTATTCTTAATGCTTGGTTATCTAACTATGAAAAAGAATATTATAATAGCTATGAAGATAAAAGAAAAATTGACGAACTTGATAAGGAAGGTAAAGACATAGCTTTAATGATTAAAAAAAACCTTTCGGATATCAAAGTAAATTATTTTTCTGATGCAAAGATGATTAAGGAAATAATATAAATTAGTACCTTAAATAAAATGCAAATTACACTTAGACATATTCAGATATATAAACATTATAGTGGAGATGGTGATGCTTTGATTCGACTTGGAACAGAAGAAGAAAAGCGAATAATGACTTATGAAGCATGGAGATGTTTGGAAGATTTGATTCAGGAAGTTGCTATTTCAAGGGCTAATCTAGTTAATAAACTCTCTAGTAAAACAGAAAGTCAAGAAGTAATAAACGAATTAATTCAAATGAGTTCCTAACTTTAAAATACTAAGATTTGATGTTGAATTTTGAGTTCCCCAAAGATTATTTAGACTTTGTAAACTCAAGGGATAAAATAGAGTTAAGCAATGAAAGCAGCACTCTGATTTTATGGAATTCAGATGATTTAGATGCTTACAATAGAGATTATGAAGTGCATCTATATTGTCCTAGCTTTTATTTGATAGGTTATAATGCTAGTGGGATAGGAATAGCTTTTAATTGCAATACTCATAAAATATATTCTTTACCGTTCATAGGAATGGATGAAGAAGATGCCGTATTTCTAGCTGAGAATTTCACATCATTTATGGAACTTTTTGAAAAAGATAAAATCGAAATTTATTAGTAGTTATAATTAATACTACTTGACCCGACAAAAATTTAAAATCCTAATATGAACATTTTTTTTAGACTGATTTAACCCATTTTTCGATTAAAAAATCATTGATTTTGTGCCAAAATAGGTTTGAAATGTACGTCATATTAAGAAAAATCTTTTTTGTCGGTTCGAGTAAATTAATACTTAACAATGTTAAATTATCGTTTTGAAAACCAAAATTAACAGTACAAATGAATCGGCTAATAATTATATTGATTATTCTTAATCTTCATTTATCAAGCTGTGTAACTTCAAAAAAGTATTCTTCTTTTATAGAAAATAAAATCGAAGATGAAAAGATGCAAGATTTAAGTATGGATTGGTTGGTATTGACAAATGAACTATTTGAGCCTGAAAATAACTTATTCATACAAAGTAAATACTCTTTTATCCCTGCAATCCTATATTGGGGGTGGAATTCTACGATAGAATGTGAATTAGATGTAAATACTAGGTTAGAATATTTACAATCAGCACTTTATAAAGCTGCGGATAGCCTACATCTAAAACAATATACAAATAATCAACATATCGAAATTCAGTTAAAAGATATACCAGGAGAATTTCTATATGAGAACAAGGGAAATGCCATAATATTTATAGTTGCTTATAGCGTAAGTGGTATAGAAGTAATTACTCCTTCACCTATAAACCTTGAATTTGACTATATTATTTCAAGAAACGATGATACAAGAATTCATGGAGAAGAAATAATTCAGAACCAAGAACAACAACTCCAAAATATATGGAAATCCACTAAGAAATTCACTTGGCTATATTTAGATGAATTTCAAAAAGAAATGGATAGAATGGGTGTAGAAATTGTAAAAATATTGATAGATGCACTTAAATGATAACCTTCTGTTTGAGAGAGATAAGTGTATAAGGCCTATTTTTAATTGAGAGTTTCATAAAACGGTCGATTAAAAGAGTCATAGTATAAAGGTACTTAAAAGTCTGTTTAAAATAATTAACAAATTAGTGATTTGAAAAAGGGAAGGTTATTTGAAATTATTGTATCAATGATACAGGAGTCCATAAAAGATATTCCTGATGCTAAAGTCTATACTAACCATATATTATTTGATAAATCTAATTCTCCCAGAGAGTTAGATGTGCTAGTGAAAATACCAG